>JAEQML010070480.1:0-16757 GCA_016904865.1 Pissodes strobi | reverse complement strand
TCATATTTTTTGCAACCAGATTAGCATCAGCTTATGTACAATTATTCCCAGCGATAGAGCGCAAATTTTCTTAACATTGGCATGCTTTCAGAACCAATTATTATTTTCAAAGGAATTATAAGATAATACCATCCCATTGCTGCGAATTGAAACAGTTGCTGACATTTAGCCAAATTGGTTTTGTTGCCGTAACAGAAATTTTGTCCGATGTGGAAACAATCTCCAATAGACGTTCTGTCGGACAAGCGGCGCATTATGCCGGTTTTGTTGTGACGATAGGCGAGTGAGACATAGCTTTATGTCATGCTCGAGAACATTTAATTTATTAATGTAAAACTTTCACAAATTGTTTGGAATTGTGGTATTAGGGAACGACTCAAGCAGTCACTTTTAAGTTTGAATAAAGCGCGTCAGTTTTAAAACATTCGGCATTATTTTATACTGCAAATCCGTTTTCATAATTTAATCGTATATGATATTCATTTAATTTTTCGGATGACTTTAACCTTTTGTACTCATAAGGTATTTTGAAATAATGTTTAGGATATCAATCGTTCATATAAAGATAAGGAACAGGGTAGGAAAATTTATGTTGTTCCACTGGAAGCATTTCCATGGCCATCATGGTCATAGTTTCAATTTGTAATATAATTAACTTATGTAAAGCGATTTGAAACTGTTAGGAATTGTGACATATCCTATGAGATTTTCTAAACATACATAATAATAATTGAACGTTAGTTTGTATTCATGGTATAGCCAAGTAAAATGGCGTATGATGGCTAGTATGTTAGACAAATCTATCAAATAATCCGGTCATCACTTAATTCCATGGAAGCAAATGGTACGATCTAACTCCAGCAATAACCTAGCCTCTTCCTATACTCGAGAGAACCTGTAAATTGCATACACCTCAAATGCCGAAGTGTAGGGGATTGAATTTATGTAATCAACTTGTAGATTTCCAATTTGTAGTTCGGGAATTGTTTTGACTTATGATTAAGGACAAGAGAAAATAAGACCAGAAGTTAAATGAATTTAAAGAAATGCATTTCACACGCGGTAGAAGTGAAAACCTAAACGTTGATTTCCCAGTCACCCATTCAATTATTGACCATGTGCGACGTTGCTTTTAGTTTGTGTCAAATTGCCATAAAAAGCGTAAGTTATATTCGACGGTAGCAACTAATGGTAGTGAGAGCCAAAACTTACTTGTGCAACTATCTTAAATAATACATGAGCAACACAATTATTAAATACTAACTTCTCAATCAGAGTCTGCAGAAAAGTTAGCTAACTGCTATACGAAATAAAATATCTCATATGATAGTTTACAAAAAAACTCATTGATTAAATAAACTGTAAATAAATAGGTCAGTTAACCGATAAACAAAAAAAAAATTGGTTACAAATAGATTGCTTGTAATAGTACAGGTAAAGTAAGTGAATATTAATTCTAAATAAATATGTCAATTAAGAGAGAGCTTGAAGTATAGTGAATGAAAATAAACAGTAAATAATTAGTTCCTAAATTAACCAAAACACGGCCAGAATCCATTCACTCACTCTTGTAATCCAGTCAAAATAAACAAAAAAAAGTGATAAGTTTGCAATAATTCGCATAGAGCTAAAAATTGGTAAGGGTCATAAGTACACTATTATAAATAAAATATCAAAAATCCCACCTATCCCAAGTGTGCTAAAAAATATATTTAAGGTCAAAAGTTAAAATTATGTTTTTTAAATATTGAGCTACGCTATCTCAAAAGTTTAATAATAATAATAATAATAATATGGGCTCCTACGCGGCCCATATAAATTATTGGACGTTTAATTTATAGTCAATATATGTGTAAATCTCGCTAATATTAGAATAGATACAACAGATCGGCATGTAGATGCAAGTGATTTACGAGTGAAGAGAGATATTGATGAGGTCAGAAAACTTATTGATTGGTACTTACCACATGATCCTTTTCCTGACGTTAAACAAATCATGTTCATTGCCAGTGGAGTCGCCGGTGATAATAAAATAAATTGTCAAAATGCTCGTGAAGTGAGACTGGCTTCTATGACTAAAATGGCAGGACAAGATTTCAATAATATTAAATTAAAACGTGCTAACAAAGTCTTAACCCTTTTAACCATGAGTAGCACCATAAAAGTTCATGATGAAAAGGTACCTGTAGATCCTGTATTATTATTTCAACGCATGAGTATTACTAATATATTTGAGGATGAAATTGAAAAATTATTCGAATATGAATTAGCCCCCTACCCATTATCACACTTTGATGCAATTATTGTAATGCATAAAACACAGAAGTCCGCCATCTACAGTTGCTTTCAATCAGTAAACATTGAAATTATCGATACAAATGCTATGCATCATCGATAGAGGATAACTATTGTACCACGTTGTCTGGGATAGAGGAGAAACATTTAACGTTATTTGTGATAAATACGTTCAGTACGTACATCGTCATGTTGGTTATAGAGTGACTATAGTATTTGATGGTTACAGTGAATATAAGAAAAATATTAAAGCTGCAGAACAACGTCGACGGACTACAAAAACATCTTCATGTTGTGATGTCGTTTTTGATGAATTTATGACAGTTCCTACAAACCAACAACAATTTCCCAAATACTGGCAACAAGTCTCGCTTCATTATTTTTAAATTTCTTTGTAATTTAATCGATGGGGATTTTTGATATTTTATTTATAATAGTGTTTTTAAGACCTGTACCAAAATTCAGCTCTATGCGAATTATTGTAAATTGAAATATGTATTTTGACTGGATTATTGATTCCACTGGAACATAATACCAGCGAGCGATATTCTAGTTACAATACGTTAAAACACCCGCGAAATCGAAAAGCATATACCTCGTTGCTCAAATAGTCAGTTCTGATAATAATAATCCTACCTAAAATTAAAGTGGTAATAATGTAACGTTATGGTATTAAGCAAGGAAAATCAACCGCAAAGGAAAAAAGTATAACTTTGGTCTCTGTATCTTACTTGATGTGAAATTATGTGTGCAAATAAAAAAGGTTTAAATGCTGATTATCTCGGCGTTAAGAATTAACCTGTAACTAAAATATACAAAACGTTTTTCTCGGCTGTACGGTTTAATCAGTTTATTTGACTAACATGGATTCATGAGCAGCTCTCCAGGCAACTCCCAGAAGAAAACGTCTACACGATTTCAAAAAACTTTTCCACCGCGACACTACATACTGCCAGTTAAAATGCCCGATCTTTTAATAGTGTTTCTTGTTCGACTTCTATCAATGGAGAAGATAGAAATAAACTAGGCGCAAACTCCACAGGACGCTCCTTCCAAAAATGTTAACTAACCAATCTCATACGAACTACGTGCTATATGCCACACATAAACAATGCTCTCTTGTCAATATTTGAAATAATCACCCAAGATATTGACTTGACAAAATCTACTTAATTCAAATAAGTACCCTGGCCACAAAGAGAATAGGTCCTTAATTAGTTTTTTATTAATTCCTAATTTACGTGACTCACTGGCTAACTCATGACAAGGCTCTGCCAGCTCGCTGCGGGCACATTCAATAGGGTTAGTAAAAATTCAGTTCAAGTTCTCCAAGCAAACCTGTTCCCATGATCAATGACGAAATTCGAGCTCACGTTTTTTGAATTTTCCTATTCCACTACGTTACACTATGACACCGGTAGTCATGCTCTTACCGTACCTAGTTGTGATCTTTAATATTATTCAACAAAAAGTAGTACCAGAAATAAAAATTTGTTAAACCTTAGTTCTGGTTAGGACATAGGACTAATAGGATGGGGTTAGTATGTAAGTTAAATCAAAATGTTCCTGAAATATCAGTCACAAAAAATACAAGATAAGGCAGGTTCAATGTTCAAAAATTACATATTTTGCTTTTATGGTTATTTTTATTTCCCTTTGTATTTTAAAATATTCTAAATTATCCCAATTGTTCTCGGAATGATAAAAAATCAAGAAAGCTCATTGAAGAAAATTTTAAAAGAATATCGAAAGTACTCCCAACAGCTAATTAGGAAAAGCAAGAACAGACTGTCTAGAAATTTCATCAATAAAGTTTACTTGCCCCCAGAGATTCATATAACATATAAATAACTGAGACTATTTACGTGAAAATCTTAAGCCAAGTTAACATTATTGACATGCATGTTATCGATACAAAATTGGAGTTCAAGATCTTGAAACCCACTTAATGTTAAATCGTGTGACCTTCTTCCCCTTTCTAGCCGACACTGAGTTAAACGGGAGTTGTAGAAACAGATTGTCAAATCACTACACCCAGATGTGGATGTAATTACTGGATTTTAACCGTAATTAATATAACGCGACCAATATATGTTGATGCCATTCTTATGTGTGCTTTATTTTCAAATTTAATCAATACTTATTTTACACGAACAAGAAATCTGACAGAATGATGAATGAAGGATAATTCAAACACAAACATTATAAATACAAATTAAATGGCAAAATGGTGGGTGAAATTTTATCCTTAATTAGTAATCAAGCATATGGTTTGTCATTTCTGACCATTACAAAAGTCATAAATTAATTACCAAAGATGAGTAGGTCATAAATTTAGATTCTTGTGTGTAACCAACCAATTCTCTACCGCATGTCATTAAAAGTGAATTGCATATTCTTATTTTAGGTAAGGTGTAATTTCCTTAAGTTCCATATTCATCTTAACAAAAGCAAAACAGGAATAAGATAATTTTCGTCATACGTGTGCTGTTAGCATATCGAAGAGTGTAACGACTACATGGTCGGATCTAATATATGACTTTTGGGACTTGAAAAATCCGAGATTTTAAGTAACATAAAATTCCGATACATGTAGGTAAAATATATCTTCAAATTGTTCGTTCTTATAAAATTGGGAAAGGTTATTGGACATATAAAAAACGTAAATGCCGAAGACAGTCCGCAGTAATAAAAGACACATCCAATATATGAACAATAATTGTTTTAATGTGATCTTCTTCTCATGCCGTCCGCATCGGCGAATATAGGCGATCGCTTCCTTAGAGTTCTAAGCTCATGTTTGTCCATTCCCTTGTATTTCTCTACAATGTTTCTTCGTCTCGATGTTTTTTCTATGGTGCTTGCCACGATAATATATTTTGCAATTTAATTAGTCTCAGTTGTTTTCTTCGTTGGTCACCTTGACAATCCACGGTTTTCTCAGGGTATGTCTAAATAACGAAAGTTTAAAAGCTCTACCTATGTTGTTATTTGGAATTATTTCGAACTTCGGGGGTCTACGTTTATATTCCATACAATACGTGGGACCAGCGTTCCATAAATCTTAGCGTTCTTAGCGCTCTTAGTACTCGAAGTTTCAAAAATGAAGATTTTGCCATTTCAATTCTTACAAGTATTTCAATGTCGTCCTATCATGATTTTTAAAAAGTGTTGGGTTAGTTTGGATTTTTTGGATCATTTAATTGTAGAGATGTTCATAAACCCATGAGAAGATATAGGTTTATAAACATCTCCATATGTAAATAATCCAAAAAACACAAACTAATCTAAAACTAACCCAAAACTTTCATATTTAACATTTTTTCCCATCTTTAAAAATAAAAAAGCTTAAGGCTTGTCCACTTTTATTTGGACATACTTGTACTGTACTCGTATGAGGGTATGTTGACCTCGTTTGAAAACTAGGTCTTTTAACACTTGTTACGTATTATACTCTTCACTTCTTAAATTTTAACATGCTATTTTGCAGGTCGTTCATAATTTTTGCTTAAGAAATATTTTAATTGCCATTCGGATAAAGTCATAGTCAAATAATTGAATCCGATGCTTCTTTTCTTATTGCTGCTCGTTCCTTTATTTTACAGAAATATTTTGATTGCCATTCGACTAAACTGCTGATCAAAGAATTTAATCCCCTAAACATTTTCATTTTTGTATTTGTTTGTTTTGAAATATCGTGATGTTTTGAACCTAGCTTACAAAAAATGTTTAGAAACGTAAAAAATTATCAAAAAAAAAAATAACTAAACAGATTAATTTATCTTCTAAAATAAAATACTTATGGGTAAATCACTAGATATATCTCTGCAAGCCACTGCTATGGATTACTTACTGAAACTCGTTTTAGAACAAACTCTAATAACCTTATAATATATTATATCACTAAAGGCCGCACATAATATAATTAACGAAAGAGGCAAGATAGACATAATATGAACTCAAAAGTGTGCTTCCAGACTGAACGTTCCATTATAAGCAAAGTCGCCTTATAATATACTATCTTAGAAACTACTGTTCTAATTTATCAAAGCTGCCGAACTTTGCTTGCCTAATAAATTTTGATAGGATATTGTTCGTGCTAAAGTTTCACCAAGATGAAATAAACAACGCGACCTGGAGATACGATTGAACAAGTTTGTACACGTTTTTAGAAATGCAGTCACGAAAGGCTGGATAAAAGCAGAAGGGTAGAATGATTTCTCATTATGTTCTGAGAAAAGCAAATTTTTTCCACGTACATTCCTACTTAGATATAATAAGGATAATATATACAAGTAATTATTCTAAAAATTAATAGTATATTATATTATATATCTATAGGTTGAGAAGTAAGCAATTATTTACCGAGCACTTTTATATCCTGAGGCGCGTTCTCAACCGAGGTATATATAGATTTTTTTTACTACTAACACTGATATATTACCATATTTGATTCGATTTGATTTTTATATTGGTCATTTTCTACTTATTTTTCAAATAGCTCGAAATATCATGTAGCCTGGAAGTTCAGTTGTCTAACTGACAGAATGAATTTAATTTTAAATGTCATTTTTCGAAAGCTATCTAAAAGTTAAAACCGTAACGTGTGAATAAAATAATTGGAAAATGGGTGAAAATTTTAGTGATTAGATAATGGAAGTATGTACCCCTCCTGATCTAAGAGAAACAGCAACTACTGCCAGTAGCCATTTGTTGCCAGAAAAATCGAAGAGAGTGTACATTCAAATATTAATAAGAATACTATGGGGAGTCATGAAAAGTGAGTCATATTGTATATAATTTTTTTACTAATAGCACTGATACAATCCTTATCATTATTTGAATTGATTAGATTTTGAAATTAATCATTTCCTACTCATTTTTCAAATAATCGGAAATGACAACTAGTTGTTGTCAAACTAACAAGTTGAAACTTAAATGACATTTTCCGTTTCATTACTGACCTAGGTTTTTTTTAATGTTATTATTTACCTAGGGTGAGAAATGTTACTTCTCATTTGAGGAATGGAGCAAATAATGGTTATTTATCATGCTAGTAGTAACAAAGCATATTTATTGTTGGGAAATGTGAATACGTATTGCCTATTTGGCCTGCTATTATGCCACTCGAAGTGTCACGAAGATATACTATATACTACAAACAGTCCTGCAAATTATTATAAGTCCTAGCCTTGTGTGAATGAATAGTCCTAGCAGTTCTAAAATTGGTTATCCTTGAGCAATTAAGTCTGTAATAGCCATAAAAATGGGTCTTGAACAACTTGAAACTAATAGTGTGATACTTAAACTATTTAAAATTACAACTTATTCTTAAAAAAAACGGATGTAAAATGCTGTTTAAAAAGAAGCAAAAACTAATTAAAACTTAACTAAAAGCCTAACAAGCTAACATTTCAAAAGACATTCGAGGATGCGATATAAATTGTGTAGAGCAAACTTGCAGTCACGTTGATGGTTTGGTTTCCTTGGTCCAGGAAAATTAACACGTCTAATTTGACGATAATGACTAAAAAAATGATAAGGGAATAGTTTTCGATTTTGGGTTTGCAGGGACCATATAAAGTGTGGTAATTAGACTTCATCTATAATCGCTCTAAATGAATGTTTTGTAATAACGTATTGTGTTATGCGGCATACCCACCTAATGTGTAACTATTTAAAAATCTCGTAATCTACCGCGCATAACTAATTAATGAATTTTCCGAAGATATTCAAACACTGGCCTTTCGATCATACTTTGATAACCGTTTTACTGAATTCAATGTTCTGTTTTATCTACTTGGCTATGAAGGTCCAAGTACTATTCGGATCAATGGAATCTTCAAAACTTGTTCACTACCAACCAAAACTTCATTTCTCCAATTTTTATCAATCGATCGAGATAACGGAGTAAGTATGGTAAAATGGATGGACAATAATATAGTGAGGGCAGTTATTAACTGTCATAGAATTCATCCATTAAACAACGTGAAGAGGTATTATCAGAAAAGGAAAAAAAGACATAATGGTTAGAAAGCCTTAAATTATATGTGAATAGAACTGATTTATGGCAGACACTGACCGTTTAGACCAAAATATTTCATACTACCGGATCAGTATATGCCGAAAAAAAAAAATATGGTGACCTACTTTCCTAAGGATGTTGGATGTAGCTAAGCTATCACGAAGAACTAACTTTATTTCACAAATCGACTTCAAACGCGAAATTGTCCAAACCTACCTAACGGGGTATAGACAAAGCTTAAAGAATTAAAAATATATGTAAGTTGGTGCACTAAGCGCCAATTCAATGAAATCGTCATATCAAAGGCGAGCCGAGGACGTAAACAAATGTAGGGGGTATTAAGGCAATAAGAGCCGAGTTTGATGCGATTTACTTCGGTCAAAGCGCTATTGGGCAACATATAGTAAAATATACCGCTTAGTAAGTAATAAATGGAGGAATTTAAATAATGAGATATGCTTTCATTAAAATTTTGAAAAATATATTTTAAGAAGTCACAAAAAAGATGAAAAGGTAAAGGCCTTATTCAGTATATTTTAAAGAAATTACGGTAAATACGATTGCATATTTAAATAAAATTTGTAAAATACATATATTATTTTTTACTTCAAGAATGTAATTTAATACCCCGTGCAAAATTCTATATTTTAATTTATTTTGGGGATGAACTACATCATAACCGAAGTCTTGCAAAACTTTACAAATTATTTTGGAAAAAGTCTTGCAAAACTAATTGTCTACATTTTAGCAATTTCTATATTTCGTTAATTTTACCACAATAACTAACTAGCACCAAATTTAAAATAATCGACTTTTATTTGCACCCATCTTACATTATTTTGCAAATGCACAAAACCTGATTAAAAGTTACCTTTTTTAGTTGGTAACACGGTTGATGGAACAACATATGAATGTATACAGCTCCTAGAAGAGTTTGTAAAACTGATTTCATTAAAATGCAAACCACACATTCTAATAATACGGCTATTACATTTCATTGGTGCATCATTCGCATATTTGTGGGATCCTATAAATTCTAAGGCACTTTTCCAGGCTCGACACCTGCAAGTTTTTAACATTGGAAATGTTTTTGTTTTCCTATTATGGGGTATCAAATCACGAAAAAGTGCATGCTACATTTGGCACATCACGTAATATACGTGAGAGATCGTGTTAGTCTGTTTCTGAGGACGGAATCGGTTCAAATGACAAAAATAAATTAAAGCTAACTGAAACTAACCGAAATTTGATTGAACGACTAACCCAAACTAACCCAGACTTACTATAAGTATCCAAAAGAATAAAAAGGGTTATAATGAATCGGAACAATTTAAAAAAATAAAAGTAAGTTAAAACTAACTCAAAGTAACCGAAATTTGGCGAATAACCAAAACTAATCATAAAAATTAAAATTGGTTATAACCTATCGGATCCGGTAGTTGATTCAACGACTAACCGAAAGTAACCAAAAGCTGCAAAAAAGGCTAAAACGTATCGGAACAGATTAAAAATAATAAGTAAGTTAAAGCTAACCAAAACTACCCAAAAACATTAAATTCTATGACTAAAATAGGTTGAGACTAAGTGAAACTAACCACAGATCTAGAAAGGGGAAACTAACCGCAAGTTGATTAGACGACTAACCAAAATTAACCAAAACTATTAAAATTGATTATAACGTATCAGAACCAGCTCAAATAGGTGAAATTTGAGACTAAGTGAAACTAACCAAATGTTGATTAGACGACTAACCCGGACTAACCAAATCTATTAAAGTTGATTATAACGTATCGAAACCGACTGAAATGACTAAAATAAGTAGAGACTAAGTGAAACTAACCAAAGTTGATTAGACGACTAACCAAAACTAACCAAATTTATTAAACTTAATTATAACGAGTCGGAACCGACTCAAATAGCTAAAATATGTTGAGACTAAGTGAAAATAACCGAAAGTTGATTAGACGACTAACCAAAACTAACCAAATCTAAAATTGATTATAACGTATCAGAACCAGCTCAAGTATGTAAAATAAGTTAAGACTAAGTGAAACTAACTGAAAGTTGATTAGACGACTAACCAGAACTAACCAAATCTATTAAAATTGAATATAACGTATCGGAACCGACAGAAATGACTAAAGTAAGTAGAGACTAAGTGAAACTAAACCAAAGTTGATTAGACGACTAACCAAAACTAACCAAATGTATTAAACATAATTATAACGTGTCGGAACCGACTCAAATGACTAAAATATGCTGAGCCTAAGTGCAACTAACCGAAAGTTGATTCGACGATTAACCAAGACTAACCAAATCTATTAAAATTGATTATAACGTATCTTAACCGGTTAAAATGACTAAAATAAGTTGATATTAAGTTAATCTAACTGAAAGTTGATTAGCCGACTAACCAAAACTAACCAAATCTACTAAAATTGATTATAACGTATCGGAACCAGTTCAAATAAGTAAAATAAGATGAGACTAAGTGAAACTAACCGAAAGTTTATTCGACAATTAACCAAGAATAACCAAATCTATTAAAATTGATTATAACGTATCGTAACCGGTTCAAATGACTAAAATAAGTTGATATTAAGCGAAGCTACCCGAAATTTGAATTGACGAGTAACCAAAACTAACCCAGTCTATTAAAATTGTTTATAACGTATCGGAAACGGTTCAAATGACTAAAGTAAGTTGAGATTGAGTGAAACTAACCGAAACTTGATTGGACGACTAACCAAAATTGATCAAATCTATTAAAATTAATTATACGCGTCGGAACCGGTTCAAATGACTAAAATAAGTTGACACTAAGTGAAACTAACCGAAAGGTGATTGGACGATTAACCAAATCTAAACAAATATATTAAAATTGATTATAGTGTATTGGAACCAGCTTAAATAAGTAAAATAAGTTGAGACTCAGTGAAATTAACCGAAAGTTGATTGGACGACTAACCAAATCTATTGAAATTGGTTACAATATATCGGAATTTTTTTTATTACATACTCTATTGTACTAACTATAAATCGATATTAATATTGAATATTGGGAGTAGACAAATTTAACTTGTAAGATTTGACCCAAACATACAAGTAAAGTTAAATAAAAGCTTATAATAAACTAATACATATACCTACCCTTTTGGGCACCTAAAGAGCTATATATTGTCTGCCATTTGTTTTTCACAATCAACTACTGAACAAATATTTCGATTTTCGACTAGACATTTTACTCAGAAATCCACCAAAAACAAACCGCTATTTTTGAAATCTCACCCTATACGCCGGACCATAAACAAATTTAAAATTAACTTAAATTACCTAGCTCTCCACTGTAGACTGGCACCAGTCTACCGGGCAGGCGGGGAGGGGCGGAGTGGATTTGACGATGGCGCGGAGTGAATCAGTTTATATTTTAATTCTGTAAACTTTGGTAAAGATCACTACAATGGAGGGCTGATAGGCCGTCCACTTTTAGGTCCAGCACTTCATTCAACAGGGTGTCACATAAGTCAGATCGACTAGTTCATATTTCGATTCGCACTGTAGGTAAAAAGAAAAAAACGAGATCCCCGTGAAGGCTGTACCTCCATTGTACGAATAATACGTAAAAAGTGCGCAGTAGGGTTTTGCATTGATTGCAACCTAATATTTCACAAGAATTAAAAAATGGCCTCGCCAACGCCTGGCGTTGCTATATGGCAACAGTATGTTTAAAACTCATTTTGTGGAATATCCGAAAACTTTTTAATTAAAAGTTTATCTGACGAGCTTGATAGGGTTGAGTACCGAATAAACCAAGTCTTGCCAACTGAAGTTTTTAACCATTTTAAAAATCAAAATCTCGTTAAAAGTGTGTTTTAATTGTATTTTTTTAGAACAAAAATTCCACTGTTAATGGATTAAACAAAGTATTTCTGTACAGGATTCTTTATATTTTCACGACCCCTGGAGAGTGTATTAAAAGCTTAATTTCTGATGTTTTCAAGATATAATGAAACCGCTAAAAAAATATGCCAAAATATAAAAAGGTGAATAAGAAAGGCGTCATTACCAGAATTGAGGTGAAACTCAAGTATTGATACTTCATACTATGATCTAAAATCAATTGACTTTGGTCAAACTAGAGTAATAACGAGAGGGTGTGCAGTTTTATTTTAGCCTTTTAAACATTGTCGATTTACATTACATTTAGGTTTAACACGAAATATACAACAAAATTGTTAGATAGCGGCGGCGTATCTGTCAAATTTTAGATTCGGCTTCCTTGCAAAAATCTAAATAGTACGTAAAATAGACTGTAAGTCTTGTTTTCTGTGATCAATTTTTTACTTTTATTGACTCAGCTAGTAAATAAATTGTGTTTACTATTGGTTTGCTTATCACCTTTAATCTATTGAACAGCCGATTTTTTCAAAATATATATTTTTTTCGCTAGGACAAGCAAAAGGGATGTATAGAAAGTACACCCTAGAATGGAACTAGTGGTAGACATATATTATAAATTTGCTCCTACAACTCCTTTAAATTAAATTTTATTGAAGAAATTATAAAATTAGCCTTAATTATCATTTCTATTTTCATACCTCGATGTTCGTTCCAATTCTTTTTAATATCCTCTATAGAGGAAGCCGGTGTATAATAAGCCAAAGATTTTAGAAGGTCCCTTAAAATATAGTCGATACTGGTTAAATGAAAATATCTGGTAGGCCATTGATACAATATCTCATGACCCATTCGCAAAAATTTGTGTGCAAGGGAGGCTAGAACTTCTGTATGGCAGTGTGTATATATTGGTCAGTCGTCAATTTATTTGTTTAATCTTAGAATTGTAAAGCCGGAAGTTACATTTAATTTTGGACTAGACAACTAAAGCTTGAAATATCGGTGATTTTCAATGAATCGATACCACAAAAATATTCAATGATTTACGAACGAACACATAATACCGTAATACATAGCTATGGAATGGATAAGTTATAATTTCGAATCTCAAAATACTAAGCGAAAACTTCAGCAGAGCGATATTAAAAACTATGTAAAATTAAAAACAGTTCACACGCAGCAGAACTGAAACCTTCATAAAACTAAACCAAGCGGTCACCTATCCAAGTACTAACCACGTCTGACGTTGCTTAACATCAGTAATTTAATGACAACTACTTTTTACATTATCTCATTCTCTCACAGGCTACATCCTATAGATCTATATCTTCTTATTGGTGTCGCTTTTTTCGTTTTCTCATTTCTGTTTCATCCGCTTCATCGAGTCTAAATTGACTCCCATTTTTAGCCGGCCAACGGTGCTATAGTAGTTTTGAAATTGTTGTCGTTTTTTTCCATTTCCTCGTTTCAGTTTCATCCAGCTTCTCCTAGTTTCCGTTTCATCGAGAAATCACACCCAACGGAGCTAAATATTAAATAAACAACATAAAATACTTTGAAAGAACTAAGAGTGCCATTACGTGGAAAAGAAAATAAATATTGACTATTATTCATTTCTGCAACTTGACGAATAGTGACATTTTGAGTTGCATTTCACGCCTCTTTGAAGTACAGCTCTTGATTTCACAGTTTTTTCTACACCTACACTTCACAAAACTTTTTAATGTTAGCTCCTTTTCTGGGACATACTTTATTTCCATGAACTTATTGCCTACTACTTGGAATTCGTTTCTTGCGTATACTTTTTCAAGAACTCCTGGTGATGTGCCTGACTGATATAGATCACTTTCTCGTATCGGTTCCTTACAGCAGCAGTTTCATGGTGCAGCACGCACTCGCTCTACATCTGAAATTCTCATATCAGAACGTTTTAAATTTTTGATTGGACATCTGCAGCATTTCACTGATTTGCCTCTTCTAGAATGGCAATACAAATCTCACATAGGTTCTCAGATGTACAGTCATACTATGAAAAAAAAAACAAATATCTGTGACCGTTTTCAAATTAAATTTGCTGAACTTTTACTTATTTCGTTGAATTTAACTATATCGTTTGAGCTTTCGTATGACGTTACATGATTTTTCTTCTATATCCACTGGAGGTATTCATGTTAGAATTGTCATTAAATACTCCTCTCAATGGTAATGTTTTGAAGAACCTCATGAAGTAAGTCTGAATCCAATAGGCCATTTCGCACAAGGACCCTAATTTCGCTTCATATGGACATCTATAATTGAACAAATCACAGTCCGTCACCTCAAATTAGTACTATTTTTATCTGTCATCCTTGAAACCAAAATATCCGGCTTCCGCAAACAGAGATCGACAGGTGATTGGCCTATGTCACTCATATATGGAGTAGGGGATTGCGTTGGATATTTCGAAGACATTCGACAGAGTTTGGCATGACGGATTGCTTAACAAACTGTTGTCCTTCGAACTGCCAACGACTCTCTGCAGATGGTTTGCCAGTTTCTTTAAGAACCGATCTCTGCAAGTTGCAGATGATGGACACATCTCAGACACATTCAACATTAATTCGGGAGTGCCGCAAAGCGCAATATATTCCACAACTCTGTTCCTCATCTATATCAATGACCTGCTGATAATCCAATAATCCAATTTACAATATTGCAGATGACATTACCCTTCTCACAATTTAGATAAAAAAAAACCTTTAACAACGACTGAGACTTATAACCGCAGACAGGAGAAGATTACAACAATTAGTCAAGATCTGGAGAAAGATAGAACCTGGGGTGACAGGAATTTAGTCCAGTTCAATGCAGCAAAAACCTAAGCAGCTACGTGTGCCAAGAAAGCCAATACGGCGGGCCCTGACATCATTATGGCAGGATCGACCATTGCTGTATCCTCGTCAATCGGACTGCTGGGTGTCTTGGTCAACAGCAATATGTCCTGGCATACCCACGTTGTTAACATCGCAAAGTCAGCCTCGTAGAAGCTTGGTGCGCTATTTCGCAACAAAAACTGTATACACCGCAGCAGCTGCTCTTGCACTACAAAGAGCAAATAGAATATTGCTCCCACATTTGGAGTGTCGCACATAAGCATACCTTAAAGCTGCTGGATTCCATTCAGAAGAGAGCTGTGCGTCTCGTCGGCGACCCGGAGTTGACCCAGGATCTGGATATTCCGGAGCACTGCAGACAGGTTGCCGAGGCATACCTGTTTTACAGATATTTTCACAACAGATGTTCTCAGGATCTGGCCCTGATCATCCCGCGCCAGCAACGCCTGTCTCAGACGTCGCGATAGACGGCAAGAGCGCGCGCGCTCGTTCGTTGTACAACTGGAAATATATAGAACGTCGCTTTACAAGGACTTCTCTGTCTGGCGCACTGCATCACTGTGGAACTCTCTCCCAGGACATCTCTTTTCCCCTAATTACAACTAACAACTATTCAAAAACCGTGTCAATCAACATCTTCGCATACACGCCGCTCGTCGAGTGCCATAGGATCTCCCTTAAGTGTGTGTGCCACTGTCATAAAAAAATCTGATTTGACCTTTCTTTTCCTACAGCTATCTGCGCAGTCACAAATGCCTTTGTTTGCCATGAACTATTTAATTTCGAACATATCAACAAGTTTATTTATAATAGCTGCTGTGAATTATCTTACATTATCATTCTGAAGGATGTAAGGACCGCCTATTATATAGAAAATGTGTAACAGATTCGAAGCTACCTCCTAAGTTCTAAATTCTGCTATGACGTTCTGAATAATTTTGCACAATTCATCTGTATGGCAAAACTATTTGATTTGATCCTCATTTGTAGATCGTTTCGTTATAAGTTTTTCTACAGCACCAATAACCAGACTAGATATCTCGTAATGCCTAGATAATCCTGGAATCTTTTTTACAAAGCTAAGCATTGAAAAAAATATAATATGCTAATACACTTGCTCAAGGCAATGCTGAGACTCACACTACGCTAGGCCGGTCCGATACTATGCGCGAGTCTAATCACATTTTTTTGCGCTTGTCCAGACTCGAATTAAAATGACGGTTATTTCAGGGTTTGGTTGTTTCATAACTGCACAATCTGGCTGCTTGAAATAGCCAAAATTCCGAAATTTATCATAACTTCCGGCTTTAATCGCTGTAAAGTCATAATCTAAGATTGAGCAAAAAATCGACCAATGGCCGTTTTCGAACTAAACCTAAGATGAAACACGTTGCAGTAAATCTCATCTCAGGTCAAGTATTCCATTGAAAACATATTAGGTGTGTTCTAGCATGAAATTTCGGACGGTTTGAAACCAGCGGAGTTTGCGCATAACGATATAAGCGTCGCTTTTATTGTTATGAGCAAACTCCGCTGGCTTCAAACCGTCCGAAATTTCATGCTAGAACAAACCTATTATCTGCCATTCAAAACTATTTTCTGTAAATTTTCGGAAGAATTGAACATGACAAAATAGTAGTATCTGTTGTTTTAAGGTGATTTTGCTA
>MU195100.1:3236-16761 GCA_016904865.1 Pissodes strobi | reverse complement strand
GGGTAAGGTTTCGATATTTTTAAATTTGCGTGTGAATATGGCCAATTCCGTTTTAGCAGCGTTCAATTTGATCTTCCAGTCCTTATGCTATTGACTGATTAGTGTCATGTATGCCGCAATATTGTCAGTCGCCTCCTGCGCGCTAGGGGCACGGGAATAGAGGGCGGTATCACTGGCATATAATGCCAAGGATGAGTGAGGGTGGGAGGGAAGATCTGCTATGTAATAGCTGAATAGCTGCGGTGATAGCACTGTTCCCTGCGGGACGCCAGCTTGTATCGACCTCAAATTTGAGTCCGAATTACCGATTCGAACCGAAAAGGAACGCCCGGCCAGGTACGACACGACCAGTGCAACCAAGTGCAGCGGAAAGCCGTGTTTAATGAAGAGCTTGTAAAACAGGCCATTATGCCATACCCGGTCAAACGCCCTCTCAATGTCAAGAAGCAATAAGGCGGTGCAATGTCCTTCATTGAACCCCTCGTATATGTCCTGCACAATTTTCGCGGCAAGCATATTAGTACTATGCCCCCCGCGAAAACCGAACTGCTCGTCCGGCAGAATACGGAGGCTCAGGGCGGCCTCATTGAATCTCGACAGTATGAGCTTTTCGGCTACTTTGCTCATTGTATTTAGCAATGATATGGGGCGATATGAACTTGTAAGCTTGAGGTCTTTCCCGGGTTTAGGGAACAACACTATCCGCGCGATCTTCCACGAGCTAGGAAAGTGTTGCAAGCGCAGCATAGCATTCACTATATGCATAAAATGTACAATGGATTTCGTGGGTAGGTTTTTCAAGAGTATATAAGGGATGGTATCAGGCCCCGGAGCCTTATTCTTGGGCAGACAGCTAAGAACTTTGCGTAGCTCAGTCGGAGTGACGAGGAGCTTATTCATGACAGGGGGTGCGATTGGGTATTTGCTGTTCGAGAACAGTCTCGTGAGCTCCGTAATATGGGCGTGCAATGGCTCGGTGTCAGGTGATTCCCCGTGTACACCCTCGAGGAAGTCCGCAAAGGCCTCAACTTTGGCCTCATCGGCCAATACATCCTCGCCGCGATGGCGAATAGCGGGGATGTCAGTTGTGCCTCTGCGAACCTGTCTCGCGAGCTTCCACAGGGAGCCATCCCCCGTGCCTAGCCCATTTACGAAGCTCATCCAAACCGCATCCCTGTGTGCACGAATGTTGTCCTTTATTTGTGCGTTTAAATCGTTCACTCTTAACCGGTCGTTCACCGCGCGGCTCCTTTGCCATCTGCGACGAACTCGATTCCGGAGATTGATGAGGAGAAGGATATCATCAGGAAGAGATTCCGTAAACGGCTTCTTCCTGACTTTTGGACATAGTGCGTCTCTGACGTGCTGGATATTTTGGGTAAAAGTGTTCACTTCAGTCTCCAGGTCTTGTACGGTATCGATTTGCCTCGGGATGACAGTTAGGTTACCTAACCTCGCCCTGAACATTTCCCAATCGAGATTTTTATATGAAATCGTTTCGATTTCATTGGCTACCGGCCGCCTAGCATTTGCTAGGCTCATCTTGATTGGGAGGTGATCAGAGCAGTGGTCGCCTATGACCTTAGGTCGTACGGCGCCTGCCACCCCTCGAACAAATGCGACATCCAAGAATGAAGGGGTGTTGCGTTCACTGTAGTAAGTGGGTTCGATAGTTCGAAGGTATTGGACTTCCAGATTGTCTTCTATCAGATTACGTGCAATGCGGCCTTTCTGGTTCGATGTGTTATCACCGAACACAGTGTGTCGAATATTTAAATCGCCTATAAGTATTGAGCGTTTGCCAGGCTCTAAAAAGGCTAGAATGTCCGCTTGCGAGATACGTAGATCAGGGGGTGCGTACGCGCCGCTGATACAGAGGCCACCTTCGAGCTCGATGCCAACATGTTCAATGACCGTTCTTATTCGGGTCCGTCTTTTATATCGAAGTGTCCGGTGTATCAGGCAAACCACACCTCCCCCTTCTCTGATTGGCCGATCAAATCGTTCAATAGCGTAGCCACGAACTTTCAGCTTGAAGTCGGCTCTTAGCCGCGATTCTAACAGGAAGGCAATCTGAAAATGGGACTTGCACATGAAATGCTTGAATTCATCGAGTTTGCGTCTGATACCATTACAATTCCAGGATAAAATATGAAGCGTGGACATTTAAAACAAGCCATCTATATGTTGTACTTGTGAATTTCTGTACTGAAAAACTGCAGGGTGCCCTGCAGAATTTTCACCTTATCGCCGTTGCACGTTTCCAGCATACTGCTGAACTCGTCCAACGCGAAATACAGTTCAGACAAATTCACAAGTGAATTAATTTTGTTTATGACATTAGTTAAGTTTGAGATTATATTGTGAGCATTGCTAGCATTGCCACTTACCCCTGTTTGTGGCGCGGGTTTCGGTTGTCGCTGTTGTGAGGCCTTAAGCGTGTTAGGGAAGGCCTTGTCGTAGTCTTCAGGGGCTTTAGACGTCGATTGCTGGCGTTGGGGCTTCGGTGGGGGGTCTCTTCCATTTATACCCCGGCCTTGGTTCGCTGATGACCCGCGCCCCTGGAATACCCAATGGAATTGGGGAGAACAGCAAGAAAATGCCTTTTCAGAAATTAAAAGGATTTTAACGACAAGACCAATTTAAGCAATTTTTGACCCTACCCTATACACCGAGTTGCACACTGATGAGAGCGTTATTGGATTTGGAGGTATGCTCATTCAAAAATATGGTAGTGGCCTACTTTAGTAAACAGACCACCCCTGAACAACGGTTTTATCATTCATACGAGTTGGAGACCCTGGCGGTAGTATTGTCGTTGCCCCATTTTCGTGTGTATTTACTGGGACTCGAATTTAAATTCGTAACTGCTTTAAGGACGACGTTTTTAAAGAAAGGTTTAATACCACGAATTGGAAGATGGTGGCTAGAAGTCTTGGACTACATTTTCTCCATAGAATACCGTCCTGGTTCGAAAATGAGCCATGTTGACGCACTTAGTAGAAATCCTGTTGTATAGAATATAAATCAAATTGACATAACATATTGATTGGATTTTGGCGGTACAGTTACAGAACGATCAAATATGCAGAATTCGCAATATACTGAAAGAAAAATCAACAAACTGAAGTGAAAAACAGTATTTTCAAAACTATATGTTACAAAACGAGAGAGTTTATAGAAAGTTAGAAGATAACAAAGTGGCTTGAATAGTGCCTCAATACGTAAGGTGGCAAATTTGCAGACTTTATCA
This sequence comes from Pissodes strobi, assembly GCA_016904865.1. Lineage (NCBI taxonomy): Eukaryota > Metazoa > Arthropoda > Insecta > Coleoptera > Curculionidae > Pissodes > Pissodes strobi. Next base: position 13,508 of record MU195100.1, on the reverse strand, counting down.
TGACAACACGGGTCACTTTGAGTTAGAAAAGACTTTGAAGAAGATTAAGGAGAACTACTGGTTTAGCAAAACTTTCGGAAAAGTGATATTTCATCCAATACTATTACCAGGTTTCTTTCTTTATTAAATAAAAATATTTTTCTATTGCATTACATGTCTTTTTTTTTCTGTGGACCAAATTAAAGGAGCCCCTTTTTTAATGGAAAATAACTTTAATTAATTAATTTAATTTAATTTGGAACAAACTGAGATGACAAACAGTATTTTCAAAACTATATGTTACAAAACGAAAATTTTTGCAGACTTTATCATGACAACATGGGTCACTTTGGGTTAGAAAAGACTTTGAAGAAGATTAAGGAGAACTACTGGTTTCCCAGAATGCGAGAGTTTGTCAAAAAATAGGTCGCTGCTTGCCTAAGCTGCATAAAGCAAAATCTGGGAAAGCATAAGGATATTTAAACCCGATAGAGAAAGTTCCAATCCCAATGGACACCTTGCATATCGACCATTTGGGACCTTTTGTGACGAGTAAGAAGAAAAACAAGTATATTTTTGTAGTGGTAGATGGTTTCACAAAGTTTTACATCGTCGAGCCCTTTAAGTCTACAAAGTCGAAGGAATGGATCAAAGTATTGATGAATGTGATTCATTTGTTTGGTACACCTATAAGAATTATAAGCGATAGAGGCACGGCGCGGCGTTTACGTAGGAGTCATTTAAATTGTTTTGCCTAAATTACAACATTAAACATATCTTAAATGCTGTGGCCATCCTAAGAGCCAATGTTCAATGCGAGCGATACAACAGAACGATATTGGCGTACTTGTCAACTACAGCAGCAGATGGCAATGAAGACAAATAGGATACATATGTTAAGCAAGTCCAAAGTGCAATAAATTGTAGTATAAACAGCTCAACGGGAGTTTCACCGATGGAAGCGCTTGCAGGTTATAATGCAAGGCATATCGTAGATTAAAAAATACTGAGGGAAGTCGAAGATAACCTAAGTCGAATAAATATGAAGGAGCTACGAAAGAAAATAAAAAAATATATTGATTCCACACAAGTTGAACAAAAGCGTAGATATGATCTTACTCGAACTGCTGCGATAAGGCACGAAGTGGACGATCTTGTCATGGTTAGCTAAACCGATAGTCCAACCAACGACAAGTCGAGGAAAATGCTACCGGAGTTTAAGGGGCCGTTTCGCATAACCAAGTTACTATTTGATGATCGGTATATGGTGCATGATCTACAAGACGGATACAAGCGACAAGTTACAGTAATTGCAGCTGATAAGATTAAACCTTGGGTAACGTTAAAAGGTTGATGTGCACTCATACAACCGTAAAAGTCATCGTAATGTCGGTGTTATCACCTTTCTTATGTCACGCGTCTGGTATTCTTCCTTCACTTAGGCATTTGTTGAGAAGTACCTGCAGTATTCCCTCCACAATGCTTCCACCCATTTTTAGCATTTCGCAGGTGATTCCGTCCTTCCCTGGACTCTTTCTATTTTTCATTTGTTTTAGTGTCGTACGTATCTCTTGCTTCGTTATATCAGGGATGTCCTCTGTTGTGTGTTTGAAGCTTATGTTGTCTGATATTAACTCACCCTGTTGGTCTTTTATTTTGGTCGTTCTGTGTTTTCCCGTGGACATTTTCGATTCTAGAACTCTCATATTTGCGTTTGTCTAAAGCATTTTTGATTGGTATAGTGTTGTGGCTTCGGAAGTCTTCCCTCACTTTTTTCCTAAGCATATTGTTTAATTCTTGGTATTCTGGTGTATCTCTGCTGGTGTTTCTTCTCCTTTCCATAAGTGCTAGCGTGTATGGCGGTAATTTATGGTTTTTATTGCCTATACCTTTCGTGCATATTTTCTTCACAGCAATGCTTATATCACTAACCATTTTTTCGTTCAACTTGTTGACATCCATTTCTTTCAGATCTTCGGTTGGTTCTAGTTTCAGCTCTCTCTGATATTCTTCCTCCTTACGACTCAATTCTTCCACGGTGGGAAATCTATCTTGATGGATCAGTTTATTTCTTTCTACTTTGAGATTAAAAGTGAACCATGCTCTAACCATCCTATGGTCACTACCCGTGTCAAAGTGGTTCAATACTGAAACATTTGTGCAGATTTTTCTGCTATTGGCAAGTATGTTATCTATCTCGTTCTTGGTTTTGCCATCGGGGCTTCTCCATATGCATTCCCTCTGTTTGGGTTTCTGGAAATAGGTATTCAGACAGTATAGGGTTTCTCCGTTCAGATATTCCAATAACATATCTCCACGCGGGTTTCTTGTATCCAGAACGAAACTTCCAATGTTCTCTGAATCTGCTTCGGTTTTTTTGTCGGATTTTTGCATTAAAGTCACCACTTATAATTTTGTAGTGACATTGCTCTGATTTCATTGCCATTGATAAATCATTCAGGAACGTTTCCATCTATATGTCATCCGCTGTGCTCGTTGGTGCGTATCCTTGGATAAGCGCTGTAGTATGTACCTCTTGTTTAGTTGAAGTATTATGTAGATGATTCTGTCCGAAATTGGGGCGAATTTTTTTAACATATGTTTGAGTTTCTTATTTATGAGGATGGATACACCACCCTGTCCACTGTGTCGGCATTATTTTAGTATAGTATGTGGCCTGATTTTAAAACAGGATTCTTTTCTCCCGTTTCGCACAGCTCCAAGATATCCCATTTAATATGCTTTAATTCTCCTTCCAGTCTAGTGAGGTGGTCTATTGTGCTCATTGTTCTGATGTATGTTGCTATTTGGCATAGTACGTTGTCTCAGTCTATTCGAACTTTCGCCTCCCCCAGAATCCGAATTGAGGCAGACTGATTTTGCATCCGTGTGAGATTTTGTGTGATTCACATTACTCACCTGGGGTAATCTTGGTCAAATAAGTAGCTATTAAGAATCCTAATAAACATGTCAAACCAAATGATGTATTTGCAAATTGGGTGCATAAGTCTGTACCTATTCTACGAGTGGTTAAGAATCTAACGAAGATAAGTTGCTTCGTTTTGAATGTGTAAGTTACTAAATATCTGGGTTGTATTAGTGTACGGATAACAAGCATAAGGATGCCAGAGAATGTAATAAAATACACGTGGTTAGAGACCACGTTTATCATGTAATTTGTTTCTAGATTTTGATTAAGAATCTTATTTACAGATGTCGAGAGTCCGAGGTCGGACTATCTACAGGATGGCCGAATATAACGTACGGCCGTAATTCAATACCTCGACTGTTTAGTCTAGTTCTAAGATAAACAAAGGCGACGGGGTTACAATTGGAAGACGGGTATTAAACAATAGAAAGGCTCGATTTTCAGTTTCCCAGATTTTTAACAAAGGACATTTTAATTATTTTAGTTTCTAAAATGTTTCTTTATTTCGTTATTAATAATTATATTGTTTAAAGGACATTGAACATTAACGTGTTTGGATTATATCACCTAATGCTTTGGTTGTTTCTTTTTAAAACGTGCCATCATTTGCAATTTGTAATAACGCATAACACTTATCAATCGAATCAGTTTTATAGAACCTTCAGTTCTATTCAACAATCTTTATCATTCCATTTTACTTATTTAGATCTATTTCAGTTCTGTTTAACATAAAATTGTATTCATTTTGTTAAAGAATAATAATAACAGATGCTCTTTTCTTTTAAATATTACACTGCCATAACAGTCCGACTATTTGCCGTCTTCCTTCTCGAGGAAGAAGGTAGTAACCAAAAGCAGATTGCGTAGTGAGTTACGCAACTGAGTTTGCATAGTTACACACTAGACCGAAAACCCAAATATTCTTCTGGCACGGAAATAGAAAAGCGTGTGCTGCTAACTTACTGCGTCCGCGCGAAACTGTTATCCGGACCGGCAAAGCCATATTGATTAGTTGACAATTCGCAATAAAACTAATGTTGCGTTTATCATTTTATCGGTAGTTGTAGCTATTAATAAGTGATTAATTTAAATGCAGTTTAAAATGTCACTAGGTAAGTGTAAATATGATTTAGATACCCACATACCGTAGTCAAATAATCTAAAAATAAATAGCGTCTTTCGTAAGGGCTTAGCTGCCTGGAATTACGATGCTAGCCTCGCCTTGAATGGAATTTTCCTTGTTGATACGTGATGATTCATTTTTGTAACTAGATGCACATCTGTATTGTTAAGCGGAGCTTGTTGTTTCAATGGACTGACTGAATTAACTATTTCACCATATAACAACATCAAGCCCAATATTAAAATACCAATAAATTTATATTTAGGTATTCTAAAAAAAAATAATTAATTAATTAATCTATTGAATTTACTAGTTTGTTCACTTCCTTAAAAAAGTAAGTTTAAGATTTGTTGAAAATGATGTTTCTTCATATAATAATTTTAAATTGAAATGATAAAGTCTGATAAACTCAAGAATACTTATTTAAATAATTTTAACAAGATTTGCACAGACAATAATATAGTTTTTCTCACCCAAGACCTCAATGCTCTTAAAAATCAGATCGTCGGAACATTTTTCATCTTTCTCAGGTTCATAAAAATTGTGTGACTAAAAGAGAATCAAACAATTATTACTAATGAATTGGTGAAAGGAACATCATAAGGTTTTAGGGAGAAGAAATTAAAACTAAGAATCTCCTTCACGTTTACGTCACGTTAGTAGAAAAAGAAAGATATTAGTACTTTTAGGTTTAATTTAATATCTTAACTTTGAATTCGTAATAACCAACCGATTTGTTTTTCTTTAGTAGGTAACATTTTGTTTTTGAATCCGCAGGTTTTCCTCCATATGAACTGGTAAACATATCAAGTACTTAGTTAAATCATGAAATTTTTGAGAAAAATCGAACCTTCCATTCTTTCTCAAACAATAAGATGTTTAGCAAACAAACGTTGGCAAAATGACGTCCATTCTTACACAATTCTATTCTATCTATGAACGATCATCGCTTCACACTCAAAATCATTTTGTGGATTTCGAGAAATTGATATAGTCGTAACTATGGAAATAACACAATGATATCACCTATCTTTTCAGGCGTTACCATGGATTCGTTTTTGATTTTATTATATAGGAGCTGAAATAGAAATATTTTAATGAATATATTATCTTAAAAATTGTATACCTACCTACATTTTAAACATGGGCAATTTTCTCAAGTTTTTGAATAAAATAATAAAACATGTGAATAACAACTATAGTTATATATTGAATATACAAAAACATCCAAGTCAACAAAAGCAAATAGGGGAAAACAGTAAAATTACAACATTTTAGCAAAAAATAAATAATTCTAAATATATTATTTAACCTAAACTATTACAAAGCAGCTTTTTAATATTTAGTCATTGCGGCGTTGTTTTCAATCGCCATTTGTAACCGACGCGGTATACTTAAGACTAAACTTCTTGTATACTCCTGGGTTATATTATCCCATGCTGTGTTTATCCTCTGGCGCAATTCTTCTTCATTTCTTCGATAAAAGTCATGTGTATACATGAACTTGGTAATTTTTCCCCAGACATTTTCCATTGGGTTGAAATCGGGGCTCTTTGAAGGCAATGGTAAAACTTGAATGTTATTTTGTCGAAAGTAGTTTGTTACTATGCGGGCAGTATGGATGGGAGCATTATCTTGTTGAAAATATAATTTTGACCAAATACGGCGCCAACTGATACATTTTCCAAGATATTGCAATAAGTTGCAGCAGTCAGCTGTCCTTGCACAATTTGGCACACACCTGGATCCCTACGCTAATCCAACCCCAAACATTTACGGAAAAACGTCCGCTTTGATTTATCTTGTGCGTATACCTTTCATCATATCTTGTGTTTGTTGGCCTATATACTCGGACCCTTCCGTTGTTACAAGACTGGAATGTTTTCTCATCTGAAAAAACTACAGACTTCCACAGTTGGTTTTGATATTCGTATGCAAATTGTAGTCGCCTCTGTTTATTCAGTTCTGTTAAATTTATTTTCTTTGCAGAACACCAGCTTTTCAGTTCAGACCTCCGAATTCTTCTTCAAGTAATTGAAGATCCAGGAAAATGCGTTTCTTCTTTAGCCTTAAAATAGCGGTCTGGAATGGGTTGTCCCCATTGACGTATAAAATTCTCTTTTATATATCTATGGTTGTCCCTTAAATAATTAACCAAATCTGTATCTTCGTCATTGATGGAAACTTTTGGGCGATCAGAACCTGGTTTTCTCACGATACTTCCATGCTCTCGAATTTTGGATTTAGCCGATAACACGGTTTTTTTGTTTACCCCTAATTCTCCAGCAATGTCCCTTATAGGAACCCCATCCCTTAATCGAGAAAATATGATCGATTTTTACTCTGAGGTTAACGGCATTTTTAAAATAATTACTAGCCCTTGAGTTGTCAGTTTGAAAGAAAATATTGTATTATAGACCAGGAGATTAAGTTGTATTTTGTTGCACTACTTTTTTTTGATCGCAATGGTACGTTTTTATTGTTATAATAGACCGGGGGATAGCGACAGATTTTGGGATACGATTTTACTCAGTATGCCTCTCAGAGGACAATATGATCCGTGTATCTTCATGATAATAATGCATGAATCAAAGAGTCGTCCTGGGTTCTTCATATTAAAAAATGATTCGTCATTTGTTCAAAAACTATGTGTTTTGGTACGATTTTAATCAGGCTGTCATGTGCTTTGTAATGAAATTCAAAATAAAAATTCCTCGGAAAACCATTGGCATACCGTTAAGGTGGGGCCGAAGAGCTGGTATGGCCACGTGAACTTGTATTTGAAAAAGGAAATTTTCGGCGTTTTTAAACAGGCTGCCACTGACAAGTATACAAGTTCTTGTTATAAAACTGCTTAAGGAAAGATGGCATACCGATTGCGTATGCCCAAGTACAGTTTACATTGCAAGTTTTGTACAGTTATGAAATAACATTCTGTGATTTTAATCAGTACAAAATTTGTTGTAACATTAAGTTTGTATCCTAAAATGCTGATATGTAATATGGCATACAAGTTGTGCGGGTTCGTCATATTAAAACATGAAAATGAAGTTGCAAATATAGGAAAAAAAATCCGCGTTTTTAAGCAGTATGCCTTTTTGTTTTTATTATAATCATGGTATATCTAGGTGAAATAAGAAACGGCATACAAGTTGGGCAAGTTTTCCACATAAAATTTTTTAAATAAATTAGGAAAAAATATCCGTGTTTTTAATCAGTATGCCTCTTGGTTTATAATTAAAGTTAGTAATTTACTTTGTTAAAATAAAAACGACATACAATTTGTGAGGGTTTATCATATTAAAAAATGTAAAAAAAACTTTTGTTACTGACCGGAATCAAACAGGGTCGCCCGCACCGCAAGAACATGGCATGATGCACTATCAGAGCTCATCAAGTAGGAGGCAGTAGGCTACATACAACACGATTTCCCTTTCTTTTAGTACCGGGTAGCTAACCCAAGCTAAAGCTGGATTTATAGATTGACATAACATAAGCCTAGCATAGACATAGCACTGCATCAGAACATTACAAGAAATGGTCCGTTTATAAATATAGGCTTATGTTATGTTGCGCCTGAGCCGTAAATCGCAAATACTAACCTTACAAATTTCATAATTTTGTTTTAATTTTTTTAAAGAAGTATATTATAGTCTTATGTATATTAATTTATAAATCCTTACCATTCTCAAAAAGAACAAGCATTCAAAAAGCCAAATCACCCTACTTTATTGAACATCGCATATGTCATCCTCTCAAAAGGTAAATACAATTAAAATTCTGTGTTTTCATTGGTCGAACATAAGCACATAGCATAAAAAGTTTAATATTGGTCAACTTCTTATGGCAAGCTTATGTTGTGTCTTATGTTATGTCAATCTATAAATCCAGCTTAAGAATGGCATTCGGCTATATCTCGAAAAGTGATTGTCGTAAAGACTTACGGCAACAAAATGTATGACTAAAGCACTAAAGCGGCCAAGAGACAATGTTGGAGACTATTTTTAAATTTTCAAAATGACCGCCAGGGGGCGTAATAGCCATCTTAAATTTTAAAACCCGTTTTTTTTCAAAATTTTCTTAAATTAAAGATAGTAGAATGCATTGCCATTTTAGAGCCGAGATAAATTCGATTCTTTCTGAAGTGAATACTTCTTTGGCCGAATGAGAGTGATTTTTCAAGCCCGCGTAACGACACGCTTTGGAATTTTCATCTCAATAGATAAAGTATATGACTCTTTCTCTCTTATGGAACCGGTAATTTTGGCTGTTCGAGTCGCGATTGAATCAGACTTCTACAAGACTCACGCATTTTACACTATAACAGATTTTCTACTATATATTCGCAGTGTATTTGGATCCATAGCTTAATGTTATTAAGCTCAATTCGATAAAGAGGTATTCACTTCTAACACGTGTACTGTGCTATAGCCGAGGAAAAACCACTGTTGTTTTTTTAACAGTAAAAAATACCTAAATCTTAATTTTTAATTTGGCTCGTTTTTGAATTATTTTTTTCGCCGTATCAACCAACCCCTTTTTTTTCAAATATAAGGGTATGCTTTGTAGTGCCTCGATCGTTGAAAAGGGCATAGAAAAGGGAATTTAATGCAATATTTACTTTAGCATAGACTTAGGAATTTACCGTATTTTTTGTAAGACGAAAAAAGTTAAAAAATAAGAAGTAGAAAATTCCTAAAGTAATGTTACAAGATGTAATTAGTTTTTGTTAGGTTCTTACCTCTAGTAGGATAACAACAATTAATTTAAAAAAATAAATTTTTGAAGTTTACAGTGAACATTTTGAAAAAGTTTAAAGACTTAATTTATTTATTTTTTATTTTTTCGCTAAAGCAAATAGTGCTTATTGCACTATTTATTTTTTTATGGCCCATTTAACGAGCTGCTACAAATCATACCATCCATTTGAGAAAAAGCAGTCGGGGGTGGTTTCAAGTTAGGATATTGTAAGAATTTTTATATTATATTTTTTAGTAGGATATTTTAAGATGTTTTAAATATTATGCAGGGTCACGATACACATATAACGGTATGCTCTTGCGCAGGCAGAACCTCCCACACAGAAACGTGTGACGTCACCCGGGAACGAAGCTTTCGATTCTGCTATGTAAGCGTGTATAGAACATATGTTTTGAAATGCAATATTCGCAGTTTTGGGGGATTTTAAAGGACATTTTCGATAATAGGTACGTTCCTAATTATACGAATAAAAGCATTTTCATTCCATATTTATATTACTAATTATAATTGATATATTATACATAGTTTTAGTCTAGAAAATAATTTAAATGTATAAATGGTTATTTAAGTATTATTTCAACATTTGAGAACTAAGTAAAAATGTCGGGATGAGATTGGTTGATGTGATGTTTATACTTGATGCGTAAAATCGAGGGGTACGCGGTCATGATAGTATTGTTTTATAGTTCATTACTTCATAAATGAATTTTTCCTTAATTTAAAAAAATTACGTAAATTCAAATATTCTGTACGCCACTGAAGTAGATCAGCTGAGCAAAGTTCTTTTTGATTCTAATATCATAGCCCATAACATATCCAAAAATAATAAAAAAAATCCCTTGCAAATAAAAAGTGATTAAGCATTAAAAAATTATTCAATTTAATTTAGCCCACAAGATATAGTTTTACCAAACTTAAAGTACAATTTTAATTTTCTTTGTATTGACCTCATTATTTAATAGTCAATATTCTGAACCCTTTCAAATATTTTTTGCCCATTTTTACATATTTATTTCATTTCCACTGAAGTAGACTCGGTTTGCAAAGTACTTTTTGATCCCAATACCTTAAGCCATAACATATCCAAAAATTTTTGAAAATAAAAAAGTTATTTTTTACATAATAATTTTTTTATCATTCCATTAAAAATGTTTCAGTGCTTTGTTTTTTTTTTCAATAAACTAGCAAAACAAATAAGTTTTTTTTATTTTACATTTTCAAGAAATTTCAAGATTTTGTTGGTTTCTTTCCAAGAAATCTTGGACTTGAGAACTAATTTCTTGTCTTGTCTTGAAAAACAAGGATCATTTCGTGTCATGATCTTGTCTTGAAATCAAGACAAGATCAAGACAAAATCAAGAAGTTGTCAAGGAAATGACGACCCCTACATATCATACCGGATTTGGTTAAAAAGTAGTTTTTTAAATATACCATTTTTTAAATATAATACTAAGTAACAAAAAGAGAAGGCCTAAATGAA
>MU195098.1:0-10161 GCA_016904865.1 Pissodes strobi | reverse complement strand
TTCTTCCACAATGGTTGTTTCTCTCCGCAAGGAGATGTGAGTAAGTACTTTTCAGGGTAAAGATAATAGACTGTTCTGCCAGTAGGTCCCTTTTCTCTTGTATAAACCACAAAAGTGAGCATGGTTGAGGGGGAATAACTACGCTTTTTTTATATAAAACCTAAATCTTGTAATATTTATGTAATTTTACTTATACTTTTAAGCAATTCTCTTTTGAATTACCAATAACTAGCCAATTGTCTAAGTAGAGTACAGTTTTTATACCCTTTAATTTTACATATCTTACATCTGGTTTCAGTTTTGTGAAAAGATATGGAGCTGTACATAAACCAAATGAAACACAATTAAATTGGTATAGTACGTTGCAAAAAACGAATCTTAACAACTTTTTTTGACTACTGTGCATAGGGATAAGGAAACATGCATCTTTAAGAGATCAGTTTTCCCCAAGAATGCGTATTTTGAAATTAAATTTTTTGCCGTCCTATGTAGTCTTCTACTTTGCTAACCGGAGTGGTGTCCTATTGAAAGGGATTTTATAATCCTGTACCCACTCTATTATTGAACTGTTTACCTTTTTTCTCTGCTAATTTTGAACGTATAATTCTAGTTCAGACGGTTGGCTAATTAAATTATTGAAAGGGAGGGCTAAGGCACTAATCCCACGGACTATAGTTGTTTCTGTAATTGATACAGTAGTTGTCTTGGCAGGATTTAGTACTCTTTCGAGATTTAATTTTGATGGTCTGAGGACATTGCAGTTGGCAGCTGGTGGATACTTCTCTATCATACTGTTTTTTTTTTTTTTTTTTTTTATCTTTAGTCCTTTTAATAAGTAATTGTCCCGTCTAAACTGTCTGAGTATGTAGTTCTGGCCTCGCAGGTGTGATTTCGGCGTTTATTTTTATCCTACACCTACACAGCTAGGTGGTCGTTACTTTGTTCAGGACCATCTGGTGCTTCTGATGTTTGTAAGTCTTGATAGTCTTGATTTGGCTAAGTTATTTCCTCAGCTAGCGTGAGAGGATCTTCTAATGCATTTGCAAATGCAAAAGAGTTTCCTTGGTTTTGCTACTTATGATATCGATTGCATCTGCAAATGCAACGATCTGTTAGCCTATTTACAGCATCTGCAAATGCTGCAATTTCTGTTTTTGAACAGAAAAATAGGTTCATGAATATGTTCACTATCTGCAACTGCAATTGCAGACAGTGGGTACGATCGATTGTATCTGCTAATACAACGAACTATTCACCTTTTTGCTTGCTGCTTAACCCTGGTTATGCTTTCGACTGCATCTGCAAATGCAACGATTTTTTAGCATATTTACAGTATCTGCAAATACTGTAATTTCTGTTTTGAATAGAAACCAAGAGTGTAATAATTCGCTACCTCCAATGCAATGATTTTCGGTAAGAGGGTTGCAATAGTATGGTGGTTATTTGTTTTTGTATCTGCAATTACATAGCACTATACCGTTTTATTTTTGTCAGTACATATATCCTTTACATCGGCAAATGTAGGGATATAGTGTGCCTCTAACTACTTTTACATAATATACCTACTGGGGTGGAGGCTGTTGGGGGCCCTTCACATCTGCAAATGTGAAGGCCAATTTTAGTTAAAGTTATTCGCATCTGCAAATGCGAATTTGTAAATAGGTATTATTATTAGTTATTAACATCTCCTGCAAGCAATGTTTACTCCAATTTTTTCCCTCACCGGACGGCTCATGTCAGCACGAATTGTTTAGAAATAATGCGTTCCGGTATTACATTGCTTCGACAAAGCCGAACGATAACATTCCGCCTTTTTCCCTTAATTTTGGGTTAGTTTTGGTTAGCACTTTTAGTTCTTGTTGATTGAGCCTCCGTTGCGAGCAAAGCCAATGGAGGGCCATGCAAGCTATAATAATACCCAACTTGGGATTTAGTCGCTCGTAAATTATGCGTCAGCTTGCCTTTGTGGCTAGTTTTAGAGGTTAATTTCGTGAGAAAAGGACACTCTTCGACTTACTCAAAATTTTATTTTTTATTTTATTTTTATTTTTTTGAAAAGTATTTGTTAATACAGTAATAGCAATAATTACAATATACATAGTCCTTATTCCTCTAGACAGTGTTTTTGAACACTGGTATTGAGGATAATTGCATTTTAGTAATAATAACAGTATGATTTCCTATAAACTCTCTAGTATTGTGGCTATGAATATCCTTTGAAAATATTATGATAATATTTTAATTTTGAGTTTTATTTATTATCCTGTAAATAAGTTTATTCTGTTCAAATTTTAATACTTTATGTAATTGCCATACTCTTAAATTTTCATATAGATCTGCAGTATGAGTCAGTGGATCATAATTAAATATAACTTTGTTTTTTGTTTTGCAATATTTGCATCGAATTGAATTGTAGTTTATAGTCCACATGTGCCCCATACGGGGATCAAATATCGAAAAACGAATGATACGAAGGCATTATAACCATTTGTTTCTATTTTTATATTCCTTTATATGGTATAAACGTTTTATTCTATGTAAAACATTAATAAATGTGCACGACGACCGGTATATATTTCCTCCTTTTGATTGTGTTATGTAAACACTTTTTGTGATTGAATAGTATATTTCTTTGGTAGGATGTACGATTAGACGAGATTACTAGAGAACGGTTCGAATAGCTCGTATCGTAAACTGTTGCTTATTACTTATATTCATTTCGATATAATATATTTCAATTCCGAATATATTGTTTGATTCTGTGTAATTGTGCAAATACGACAAATAAATGTAACAATGTTTTGTCATGCCCTCTTATATAAATAACAGTTTGTTAGTATAATTCAAATCGCAGTGAGCACATTTAATTTTTGTTTACTGCTTCATTCGCATTTTTGACTGTAACCCGTTCGCACTCTATTTTATTCTAATAAGTATAGTTAGTTTTAGAAGTTTGAGAGTATTTTCCATTTCAATTTTATTAAGTAAAAAAAATAAGGGTTACAAGTGTCATATTTATTCATAATACTCAGTTTAGTATTATACACATTTAGTTTGCTTTTATACAAGAGATTCTGTTTTTATATATTTAAGATAACCAGGTATTTATGTATATTTGAAATTTTGGCATATAATCTTATATGGACTCACCCCCTGATTCGCTTCTCCCGATGCATATTGCCCCCTTTTTTCGCCTCCTATACTAGAAATACGATTTCTAGGCATTTTTCTTCTTAAAACCAAAAGAAAGAACCGATTTACGGATTCTTGCTTGTCACCGACCGGTACAAAATTGTAATGACGCATCAAGGCGATGCATGAGCTCGAGTGGCTAGCCAGGGTCGGCTGAATCACCATGTTTTTAGATAACTTCTTTAAAAATTGTACCGATTGGGAAAAAGTTGTATACTACAAAGTGTAATGAGGGATGGCGGAGATGCGAAGGATAATTGCTTATGACATGTCTGATCAAAACTAACCAAAAGTAACGAAGAGCACCAAAACGGGTAAAACATTTCGAAATAGATTAAAAATATTGAAGTAAGTTAAAATTAACCCAAATTAACCGAATTTTGGCGACTAACTAAAACTAACCAAGACATTAAAATTGCTTATAACGTACCGGAACCGGTTCAAATGACTAAGATATATTAAAACTAACTGAACTTTACTGAGACTTGACTGAACGACTAACCAATAGTAGGTAACTAAAATAAATAAATAAATAAAGTATTTATTTAGCATAGAGCTACAAGTACAAAAATTTACAGTCAATTATCAAGTGCAAAAAAAGTTGTTAAATTTACAAATAGAAAAAGCGATACACATATTATAAAGCGTAGGTACATATAGTGGAAACCTACTATAATATAAACCTAAACTACAAAAACACTACCTACCTAAAACTACATAAAATAAACTTAACAAATCTTAATTTAAAAATAAAAAGTACAAACATAATATAAGGGGTACAAATAAAATATTAAAATGTCAGAAATAAAACTTAACCGAATAAATATAAAAATAAAAGGTGTGTAAATAAAATAAATAAAATCACTGTTAAATTGTAAAATTAAAATAAATAAAATACAACTATACTAACACTTATCTAAAACAAATTCTCTCAGGAGCCGTTTGAATTGGTTTAGGTTATCACAGTTTTTTATTATCACAGGTAACTTGTTAAATTCTGATAATCCTTTGTACAAAACCGAGTTAAGCAATTGATTTGAATTGCACCGATGCAATAAAATAAAATCTGTACGATTTCTTGTGTGATAACTATGTACATCCTCAAATACCTTTAATTTATCGCATAAATAACTGGGTAACAAACCATGTTTTAGTTTAAAAACAAACAGATACACGTTAAACCTAACCCTTTATTTCACAGACAACATATTTAAAACACTTAACATACATTTAATGGGCGTATACCAGTTACATTTCAATATTTGTCTCATGGCTCTGTTTTGGATTTTCTCCATTTGATTTATTTTGTATTGCGGTAGATTGAATAGTAAAGTGAAACAAAATTGTAAATGTGGAAGAGCAATAATATTATATAGTTGTAATTTTGTGTGCATGAATAAATTTTTACCTATTCGAGTTATAAAGCCAACTTTTTTTGAAAATTTTCGCATAACATAATCAGCATGACCTTGAAAGTTTCAATTTGAGTCTAATATTATTCCTAAGTACTTAATTTCTCCATTATAAACAATATTTTCCCCATTTATATTAATGTGCATATTATTGATTTCCCCTTGACTAATTTTTGATTTTTTGCTAAATATGCAAAATTTGGACTTGTCAGCATTCAAACTTAGTTTATTACCACACAGCCAATTAAATAGATTGTCAAGTTCATCATTTAAATCTCTTTGCATTTCTTGTAAGTCTTTACCTATAATATAGAGCATTGTGTCGTCAGCAAACAGAACAATTTTACATTTTTTAGTCACTCTTACCATATCATTTATATAGTATGTCCGGCGATCGGGTAGACAAGAGGACAAATGAACCAAAAATTTCAGTTTTCGACAAAAAGTCATTCTTCATAAAAAATTTTGCTTGTTAAAAAAATATGATTGTCGTAGAGAAAAAATTATTTTTTTATACAGGGTGACCAAAAAGTTAAAATTTCAATTTTTTTTGAGGAATAAAGTACCCTTACTTCTCAGTTTTCAGCAAAATACTACATAAGAATTTTGGTTCAAATCATTCCATCTGTTCAGATGTCGATTTTCATCAACTTTGGATAAAAAGAAGTTTCTTGTGTAAAATTTGCATTTCACCAAATTTGGTTCACTGACAAGTTGTGTGCGTGACAGTGTCAAGCAAATCATCATTAAGTCGGTAACTTTTAATGGTATTTCATTTATAATGTTAACAACGGAGCAAAGAATACATTTAATACAATGTTATGCTAATGGCGATTCCACATACAGATACGTAATTGAAAAAATTTATGAACGGTTTCCAACGTACCCGTAACAAAATGATTTAAAGCACATTTCGTAAGAAATATTTTGCTGAAAACTGAAAAATAAGGTTATTTAATTCCTCTAAAAAAATAGAAAATTCAACTTTTTGGTCACCCCGTATAAAAAAACAACTTTTTTTCAACGATAATCATACTTTTTTAACAAGCAAAAGTTTTTATGAAGAATGACTTTTTATCGAGAAATGCAATTTTTGGTCCATTTGTCCTCTTGTCTACCCGATCGCCGGACATACTGTATATAACAAAAATAAAAGTGGCCCCAAAACCGTTCCCTGTGGTACACCATACTTTACACTTACATACTCCGACAAACAATTTTTATAAGAAACACGTTGAACTCTTTTACACAAATATGACTTAAACCAGTTTAAAACATTATGTCTGATTCCTAATTGCTCTAATTTCTTCAATAAAATATTCCTATCCACTGTTTCAAACGCTCTCCTAAAATCTAAAAAAACGGCTAAAACATCAAAACGGGCTAAAACGCGTCGAAATAGATTTAAAATAATGAAGTAAGTTAAAACTAACTTAAATAAATTAACCGAATTTTGGTGACTAACCAAAAACCCTAAAATTGGTTATAGTGTAACGGAACTGGTCCAAATGATTAAAATAAATTAAAATGAATTGAAATTAACCTAAAGTTGATTGAACGACTAACCAAAATGGACCAAAAGTAACCAAAGGCATCAAAAGGGGCTAAAACAAGTTGAAACTAATAATTAACCGAATTTTGGCGACTAACTAAAGTTAAAAAACATCAAAATTGGATATGACGTATCGGATCCGGTTCAAATGACTAAAATAAATTAAAACTAACTAAACTTAACCAAAAGATGTTGAACCAAAACTAATCAAGAGTAACCAAAATGGGCTAAGACGTATCGGAACTGATTAAGAATAAAATAAGTAACTAACCCAAATTAACCGAATTTTTGCGACGACCTACATTATTAACCAAAAACGTTTAAATTGTTTTAACGTATCGGAACTGGTTCAAATGGCTCAAATAAATTGGAACTTACTGAAAGTAACCGAAAATTGAATCACCAACCAAAGCTAACCAAAAGTAACTGAAAGCACCAAAACGGGCTAAAACGTATCGAAAAAATTAAAAATATTGAAGTAAGTTGAAACTAATTCAAATTAACCTTATTTTGGTGACTAACCAAAAACACTAAAATTGGTTCTAACGTTTTGGAACCGGTTCAAATAACTAAAATAAATTAAAACTAACTGAAATTAGCCGAAAGTGAACGACTAACCAAAAGTAATCAAAAGCACCAAAATGGGCTAAAACATATCAGAACAGATTAAAAATATTAAGCTTATAAGGTGAAATGAACTTGAATTAACCGAATTTTTCCGACTAACTAAAATTAACCATAACGTATCGGAACCGGTTCAAATTACTAAAATAATTTAAAACTAACTAAAGCTAACCGAAAACTGATTGAATGACTAACCAAAACGTCCAAAACTAATCACAAGTAACCAAAAGCACCAAAACGGGCTAAACCGTATCGGAATAGATCGCAAAAATTAAAGTAAGTTAAAACTAATCAAAACGAACCGAATTTTTGCAGCTAACCAAAACTAACCAAAACGATTAAATTTGATTATAACGTATCGGAGTCAGTTCAAATGACTAAAAAAAAATTGAGCGAGTCTAGTAGTAGTCGAGACACTGTTGTGTAAACATATCCTATAACGACGTCGGTTGTAAAAAAACGACAGCAGCACGTTGTGTTCCCGAGCGGTCACCCATCCAAGTACTAACCCCGCCCGACGTTGCTTAACTTCGTGATCGGACGAGAACTGGCATTTTTAACATGCTATGGCCATTGCTTGTACGTTTTAGCTTGGTCTAGAATAAAAATTAGGTTTATTAACCAAGTTTAAAATAATAAAAAATCAACGCGAACGAAGCCTCGGGTAAAAGCTAAAAGGGTCCTATGTTCTTTACTATACTCTTGAAAATATCTGTACAAAGTTGCATTATGTTCGGAATAGTTTATGCGTGAAAGCTTAAGAAACAAACAAACAAACACATTCGCATCAGTAATATTAGTTAGGATTATTTAATAATAGTTACTGGCAGCTTCTGAGTGGATTAATTCACTGCACAAATTCGACACGATAATCTAATGCCATCAGGAATAACATCAATATATGGACACAGCTTATTTACCTAGTAGTCGTGGGCCGACATCCTTAGATTTGGGAAAGTCAATAACCAAATTTTGCAAATTTTAGAAGAGGGCTATGACTCAATATTGTTTTAAACGTCTGGGCATCTGAATAATACTTTTGACAGTTCGTTTAATTTAAAATAATAATATGCGCTTTTATCATCCAAAATCCGTTTAAAAACGATTTTAAATGACAAAATTGTATAAAAACCCGAAAATTCGGACTTTTTTAGGACGATAGCCGTGGCTTCTGACGAATTTGTCGTGGATTTTGAAGCGAAAATTCATTTTAAATTCAACCGTCTGTTAAAAATAAGCTGTGCTATGGATCCAAATACACTGCGAATATAATAATTAATAAATAATAATTTTGACTGTTCGTTTAATTTAAAATATGCTTTTTTATCATTTAAAATTCATTTTAAATGGCAAATTGTATATAATACCGCCCTAGCGGCTAGAATCGGTTTACACATTTTCATCCCATTTGCCGAGATTTACTCTCATACTGCCGCGTACGATGTTTACACATCAATAAGTTGGAACTAATGGAAAGTTGTTTGAACGACTAACCAAAAGTGACTAGAAATAACCAAAACGGGCTAAACAGAATCAAAAGAGGTTAAAAATATTACAGTAACGTTATGGCTAATTATATATTAATAGATTATCCTAATTTTTTCGGTTTTCATATCTGCACATTTTTGATGTGTAAACATCTTACGCGGCGGTATGAGGGTAAAATAAAAAGGATTTTTATACAATTTTGCTATTTAAAATCGGTTTTAAACGGAGTTTGGACGATATAAAAGCATATTTTAAATTAAACGAACTGTCAAAAGTATTATTCAGATGCCCAGACTTTTAAATCAATATTCAGTCATGGCCCTCTTCTATAATTTTCCTTCTATACCTATGTTTGTTTTTTTTAATGGACGGTTGAATTTAAAGTGAATTATCGCTTCAAAATCCACGACAAATTCGTCCGAAGCCACGGTTATCGTCCTAAAAAAGTCCGAATTTTCGGATTTTTATACAATTGTGTCATTTAAAATCGTTTTTAAACGGATTTTAGATGATAAAAAAGCATATTATTATTTTAAATTAAACGAACTGTCAAAAGTATTATTCAGATGTCCAGACAGTTAAAATAATATTAAGTCATAGCCCTCTTCTAAAATTTGCAAAATTTGATTATTGACTCTCCCAAATCAAAGGATGTCGGCGCAAGATGAGTAGCTGGTAAAAAAATAAGCTTTGTAGATTTTCGTGTCGAAAGTATGCACGGAATTAATCCACAGTAGAGTGCTCTAGATGGCCTCAATTCTCCTCCCTCCAATTTTTTGCCCCTTACCCCCTCCGGTGACTGAGATAGATCCCGCTCACTTGATCTTAAGTGTATTCGACCTTGAATGATATTGACCTAATTTCACCTTGCATGTCCTTGACATTTGACCTTGAATGTCCTTGAGTTTTTGTTGAAGGTCGCGCATACGACCTTGAGATTTCTCCAAGCGTGTATGACCTTGAACGTCCTTGGGACTGTTTTGTGGTGTCTTTTACCTTGAATGACATTGAGATAATTTGATCTTGAACGCCCTTGAGTTTTTGATGTGTAAACATCTTACGCGGCGGTATGAGGGTAAATCTCGGCAAATGGGACGGAAATGTGTAAACCGATTCTAGCCGCTAGGACAGTACTATATACAATTTTGCCATTTAAAATTGTTTTAAACGGATTTTAGCCGATAAAAAAGCATATTTAAAATTAAACGAACCGTCAAAAGTATTATTTTTATTATATTATATTCGCAGTGTATTTGGATCTATCACAGCTTATTTTTAATAGATGGTTGAATTTAAATTGATTTTCGCTTCAAAATCCACGACAAATTCGTCCGATGCGATAGCCCTCGTCCTAAAAAAGTCCGAATTTTCGGATTTTTATACAATTTTGCCATTTAAAATCGTTTTTAAACGGATTTTAGACGACAAAAAAGCATATTATTATTTTAAATTATACGAACTGTCAAAAGTATTATTCAGATGCCCAGACGTTTAAAACAGTAAAATTTGAAAAAGCTGGTTATTGACTGTCCCAAATCAAAGGATATCGGCCCAAGATTATAAGGTAAATATGCTGTGCCCATATGTTGATATTATTCCTGGTGGCATTAGATTTTCGTGTCGAATTTGTGCAGTGAATTAATCCGCTCCGAAGCTGCCAGTACGTATTATTAAAGAATCCTAAATAATATTATAAATGCGAATCTTTCTATTTTTATTCTATGAACAAGCTAAAATGTACAGGTAACGGCCATAGCACGTTGAAATTGTCAGTTCTCGTCCGATCACTGAAGTTAAGCAACGTCGGGCGTGATTAGTACTTGGATGGGTTACCGCTTGGGAACATAACTTGCTGCTGTCATTTTTTTACAACCGACGCGATGTCGTTATAGT
>JAEQML010070471.1:0-16762 GCA_016904865.1 Pissodes strobi | reverse complement strand
AGGCATTGTCAAGTTATGAAATGTATACAATTTAAAAGGATGAACACAGAAAATAAAATCAGTTAAACATACACATTTTTAAAACCATCCTCGCCAAACAGGTGTTTCTTGACGCCTGACAGTTCTGACAGACAGATGACAGGTGGACAGGAACAGTCCTAAGAACAGACGTGATTGCAGGGAACTGCGAAAGATCGGAATAGAGCCGGAGTGTGCGCGGTGTTGTTAACCGCATATCGAAACTTGATATGTACGTTTGTTGAAATATTTTATTATTCATGTTCATGTGAGAGATCCTGTTCCGATAATGACTGGAATTTATCCTTGTGGAGCTTGAGGAGGTAGTTGTAGATGGAACTTAAGTTTTGGATGTCACTCTTTTTATTTAGGAAATTATCTGTGTTTTTGATCATGACCATTTCCAAAAATAATCTCTTGTAGTAATTATTGGCTTTGGCCAAGATTGTTGCTTCATTAAAATTGATGGATGCAAAAGATAATTTATCCAAAACATATCTTAAAGAAATGAACTTCATAACTTTTAACCATGCGTGTTCGTACTTCTCTTTATTTTATATTGTAAAACTTTTTATTAGATTAGGACTATTTAATACCATTAAATATGCAAATAGAAACCTTAAGTTCCAGAGAAAAAAGATAAGACCCATGTCAATTTTATTCCACCTTTAGATCTATCTTAATTACCTAATAAATAAAATAAAAATAATTGAATTTTATTTACTCCATCTTAGAATTTCATTTAAATAACCGAAATTCACTTTCCCATTCTTTCTCACACATTTATGTACAGAAATCAAGATTTGTTTTTCAGTAGTGTTTTAATTTTTCGTTTCATTTCTTTTCCGATAAAACGTTTTAAACTCATAATATTAAAATACTAATAAAAAAAAATAAAATAAGAACCATGATATCTCAAAAATGTATTAACAAATGGAAACCCATTGCGCAATAATCCTTCATTAAACTTTGCAAACGCCCAAACCCTATCCCTGATGCAACAAACTTTTGTCTTACACAAACACGCGCCTCGAAGGCGTATAAATATGCAGCTACAATCAGAAAGCGATTAGATTTTGACAGAAACTCTCTGCCTAGGGATGGATTTTTTATAACTTCAAAATATAAAAAACCACGCATGGCCCTCCGCTCGCTTCGGGGGCGCATCTAACGGAAACTAAACTAAAGCATGTCCAAAAACAGGCTATTATATTAGCATATACTAGCTAGTGACTAAGCAGTCTGTACCCATTTTCGGTGACGAAAATGCATGTGTAATAAACATAAACCTTTTTGATCTGGGGCCGAATTTTCCTATCAAAATATTTGACCCCTTAATATCGGGCCGAAAGTTCTGCGGCGCCGCTTCGCCGCAACGCGCCTCGGGCCCTGTCGCGGTCGGCCAAGGTCACGAAAAAGCAGTATAGGGAAAATCTTAAAAGATTCGTATCTGCTCTTAATCCTGAAGGCGAATTATTATCCTTATTTTTATGCCGATTCCATTCGGATCTTTCCAATAATCTGTGTAAGTTAAATGTAAGCTACATTAGCACTTTTGGGTTAGTATATTTTCCCATGTATTTACTTTACCAGACACAAAGGTAATTTCTCGCTTTCCGAGGTGCCAGAAGATTTTTTTGTGGTTTATTTACAGCCAGTCTGAAAATAATGGGCCTTTTCTTTGTCTGACAATAAAGGAGTAAAATATATATTGAATAATTGAATAAATTTGAAAACGCGGGCGAGAGATCCCTTGCACGTAGGTCACCAATCTGGAACCATTGTGCACCCATTATCACACCAATTTACCCGGTAGCCTGGCCTCCCTAGCGAAGGTATGCAGCGTCCTCTGCTGGATATTTATTATGTCCTCCGGGTTCAGCACGCAGCTTGCAAAGTGAACCTCTCTTACCCTAACCAACGCTGGATAGTCAGTAAGGACATGAGTTCATGCATGCACCACCTGCATTCGGGATCTTCTACGATCCGCAGCAGGTGCAAATGCCGATTCAAGCGGCAGTGTCCTATGAAGAGCTGTGTCACAAGCCTCATAGCGCTAAGGTGCTTGCCCCACTAGGTGTTGGGTGTCCCAAAAAAAGCCCGTCTGTCTCCTTGAGAAATCTGCCAAAGATTCTGGGCCCGCCCAATCATCGCGTTTTTTAAAATGGCGGCCGCCATACTGTAAGACAAACCTATTATAGGCTCAATCAAATCCCATTAAACGCATCGTGGAACCCTGTCGTAACAAGCAATCAGCTTCCTCGTTGCCCGAGACATGCGAATCTCTCGGAACCAATATGCGACTGACCCTATTCTGCTCAGACAAGGCCCCCAAGGCGACCATACACTAGGACACCAACGCAAAATGAACTCTAGCAGACTCAAGAGCCTACAGAGCTGCTCTGCTCTCTGAGAAAAAGAAATTTATATGTTATACACAAATTAAATTTAATAATACATCGTCACAAGCCTGTGATGTTTGGGATCAATAGTAGTCCGTGTCCAAAAACCATTATTGAACACGCTTTCAAATCTAACGACTTAATTTTGTCGTCGCATTCCAAAGAAATTAACCCATGGCGATACTACTAACGCCATCTCTTGATTACAACGTTTATCCACTGCGTCAGGCAGTCTCGAAAACTAAAAGTATAGCGTCCTCGAACGGCCTCCGACCAATCATAGCGCTTCCCGCTGTACCCTGGCGATACTACTAGCGCCATCTGTTGTAACAACGTTTACTCATCTGAATCCGCCCGCGTATCCTACGCTCATCCGACCAATCACAGCGCATCCTACAGGATAGCCACTTCACCCAAGCTAAAACTTCCTAGCATTATAGCTAGGAAGTTTTAGGATTTTCTAGGGAAGTAACTAAAAATCCGATCTTTAATAATCGAATTTCATGAGAACTAGTCAGCAGATTTCAACCGGATTTGTATTAAAATTCATAATGTTAATTTAGACAACCGGTCATGCTAAGTTTTTACACAATATCTCTATATTTACATTATTGCCCTTTCTATGTCCGATTAGCCCGCCAGAAGAGGCGGAGACAAGGGGCTTTAACAACCTCTTCAAGTTGATCTAGTTCCCACGTTCTAGTAATAAGTAGAATCTCGACTCTCAACCATGTAAGTCGCTCTAAAGGCGCTGTTCCCGCCGGCATGGCGTCAAGCCGCCATGCCGGTCAAGTTTTCACGTTTTGAGACCCACGAATTTCTCTAAATCATTACTCAAGTGACATAGTGATATCTTGCCATAGTCATCGTCGTCTCAAGCCTACAGAAACCCTGCTGTTATTATCCCCAAACTTAGTATGACGCTGTACTGGCGTACCATTGGTCTTGTGCATGGAAATTCTACAATCGAGTCTTATCTCGCACCACAAGTAATCGAGTCTTGTCTCGTAACCCAAGTAAGTAAACTCACATGTTTTCAACCACTCTCTCTCAAGTAAGATGCTGTACCATCGCCGTACCAGCGCTCCATGGCAATCGTCCATGGGAGTTCTCACAATAGAGTCTTGTCTCTAACCAATATTAATCGAGTCTTGTCCAGTATATCATGTAAGTAAACATACACGTTTACATTCACATTCTCTCAAACGCGGTACCATCGCTGTGCTAACGTTCTCCATTAGGCTTTGTCCATGGGGTTCTCAATATTAATCGAGTCTCGCCTCGAATCTCAAACGTTTACATTCACATACGTTTACAATCTCTCAACCTCTCAAACGCGGTACCATCGCAGTACTGGCGTTCCCTTGGTTTTATCCATGGGTGTTCTCCATTCTCTATCAGAGTATAACACTGGGTTGCGATACTCTGGCCTTTTTCTAATATAAGGATTACTCTGCACTAGTCTGCAATTATTATCTGGCCTTATTCTCATATAGGGATTAAACGGCACTTGTCTGCCAGTATTCTCAAATCTCAATACACCATTTGAGTCATACCTATGCGACCTGCATAGCGTGTTTTACAATCATTTATGCGTGTACGAAAAAACCGCATTTCACAAGGCATCCAGGTCATGCTATTATGCAATAACTGCACACCAGATTCAAACCACTACATTAAGTCATTCCTATTTGCAAGAAATTGAAGCTCATTGTATATAGAAGCTAGTAAGAGACCTAGCAAGTGTTTTTTAAAGTGACTTTCCCCCATTGTTGAAAGATAAACTACTGGTGAACATAGTGTACATACTAGCTTATAGGTGGACTTTAAGGAAATATTTATCCTGTTATTATTGCTTGTATATTGCTGTATTTCATATCAAAGTTATTTCCGCTAACCGAGCTCATGCGTAGCTGTTCCGCAGGAACATTAACAGACATTTAACTGTACATAGCTTCAAGGTTATGTTTATAATCATATTGTAAACGAAAAATTTTTAGTAACACGTTTTATTTCGCCAATATTACTACAGCCACTAATATTTCCGCCTAACACCTTAAAACTTCGCCAGTATAGTCGTCATAATTACATAATGCCATATTCGACCCTACTGCTGCGCCATTTTTGCGTATCGTCCCGGGTCTACCTATTGGACTCGTCAGTAAGGCATAGGTAGACCCTGCCTTATACGCCGGGGTTGTCACGTCCTCGCCTATTTAAACGTCGCGTCTCGCCTTTACAAAATTCGCTTGTTACATTCGGCCATCCCGCAACAAATAATGCCCTCATTAATTTAACTCGCCAGTAAATCAACCAGATCTTATCGATCTGTTCATTCGCCATAACACCAAATCGCCTACCACCTTTATTTTACGCCTTGGTCAGGTTCTCACTCGCCTTTTGATGTCTCAAAAGAAGTTTGGACCTTAAATCGCCATACCTCTCGCCTTTCGCCAACAGAGCATTCGCCATTTACACCTCGCCAGGCAGACTCGCATGCACCTTTCAACCAGACCATTCGCCCTTGGTGTTTCACACCTCGCCTCGCCAAAAAGTCAGCAAACGCCTTGCTCGTAAACGCCAGACGCGGTTGGAAATAATACGCCTTGGGTACCCGGAATTCGCCAAACGCCAATTTTAAAATCGCCTCAGAAGACCGCAAAGTCTTTGTTACCTTCACCAGTGTATGATTCTGGACTTCCGTGCCCCTTCAATTCCAAAATATCGGTTGATGGACGCCGATATCTGTCAAAAGAGGAAGGAAAGCCAGTATACAAGTTGTCAGGGAAAGAGCAATCAAATGCCTTCGCATTCGCCTGTAGATCGATAGGTAGACCGTCAATCAGACACGAAAGCGCCTTTGTGCCAAAAAGCTCACACCTTTCGATCAACGCCATTTTATCATGATAATAATGGATCATGGTTTCGCCGTCCAATTTAACCCTCGCCATCATCTCCTTGAGCAGCTGTGCAAAGTCACGCACTCTAGGAAACGCCTTCCTAAGAGCCGCCTTCCAGTCTTCCCATGAGAGGTCATATTCATTGAGCCGATTAAACCAGGCCCTTGCTGCGCCTTGCAATTTCGCCTGCATAAAATACGCTCTCTCATAGTTCGACCATTCATGAATATCGCCCAACTGATCAATTTTGCTCAACCACCTGACTACGTTACAGTCCTGGCTGTCAGGATCGAAAGAGTCAATATTGTCGCCGCCTGCCTTTGACCTTGACCCCATACAGCCCGAACTGCAAGCAAAGTCCGCCCTATCGCTACAAGCATGCTCTACTACCGCCTGAGGAACGCTCTCACCTGATTTTTCGCCTTTCCTTATGCCCTTGGTGCCGCCAGTACCAACGGCCGCCTTTTGCTTCGTCGTCTTTGCCATTTCGGCCGCCACAATCTGCTGGATACTAGCTGCCAAACCGCCTTTCAACAGCTTATGTACCCTACAGACTGTTTCGTCTTCCATCGCCGATTCACCTTCGCCGTGGTCACCGTCGCTTAAATCAAATTCGTAATCGAGCTCTCACTCGTCACTTCTGCCTTCCTCCAACGTTCTGTAAACCCCAATGCCAATAAACACAGTTCAAATACGCCACAATTTTTACAATAATCACTAATTAGCAGAAGCTCTTATTATCGTGACTATCTCAAAAATCGTCAAAACGTCAAATGTCAATGCACTGTCAAGGATAGCAACAAAAGCCGCCTTTTGTTAAAAGTTGTTGTGATACCGCCACTCACGAATAAAAGACGACGCCAATGCGATTCAACTCGTCGAAATCGCGTATTTTACCGTTCTCCACAACAAATAACACAATACGTAGGTTATCCCACTTCTGATCTGTAAACGACTAGTTTTTAGTAACACGTTTTATTTCGCCAATATTATTACAGCCACTAATATTTCCGCCTTACACCTTAAAACTTCGCCAGAATAGTCATCATAATTACATAACGCCATGATTCGACCCTACTGCTGCGCCATTTTTGCGTTTCGTCCCGGGTCTACCTATTGGACTCGTCAGTAAGGCATAGGTAGACCCTGCCTTATACGCCGGGGTTGTCACGTCCTCGCCTATTTGAACGTCGCGTCTCGCCTTTACAAAATAGTTTTTAAGAGTCTTATTCTTGTACCATTCTTCAAGGTCGAAACTTTGCCTCCACTGATATTGTTCATATCATAGCACTGACTACGTACAATCATTTTATGTTTATATTTTGTTTATTTATGAGCTTCCAGTTATTTTCCGGTAAAATAACTTATTAAAATATTCATATAATGCTAAAGCTTTTTGTTTTATTTACAAAATGACTTTAGCACTAGCCCTATGGTAAATTATAGTGCCTACGAGCACATCTCTGTTTGTTTAGAAAATCGACCAAGATCGAATCTGAAATAGTCCGTACTTATTAGAAGCTAACATAACGCACCACCTCCCCGACGCCTAAAAGAAAAATTATGGCGAAAATGTTATATATTCCAGAGACCGTACCGTTTTGCAGCGCTGACTAGCGTTTCAGATGAAGGCACGTTGAAAACGTTCTTCGAAGAGTTTACCATGTTTATGGATGGAGCTAGATTCGGTCCAAGAGGGTAGGAGTTTTCCGGACAAGTACATGTTGATTCTCTTGCCTTACTCCTACAGCTCTCCTTAGATAACATGGGACACCTAAAAGCTGGGTGTTTTCATTGGGAAAAGTATCCATATCACGCCTGGACGTTTGGATTTTGTTTTGTACCCTTTTTGATTGTATTAATATATTTAATCCAAACAACTTTAAACAGGCTTTACACAAACTAAATTGTAAAAACTGAGATATAAACGGATTTCACTATTGTATTTTAATCCAAACCTTATCTAAACCGTCTAGAATATTTTTTAAAATATCAAACTTCATTCGTCAATATTTCAATGACAGTTGAATTTTGTAATACGCTATCTATATTGCATAGGAATGCATTTAGATTTCCCTGTAGAGCTAGGAAATGGTATGAGAAATTTCTAGCAATGTTGATAGAATTTCGGAAATATTTTTGCCAAGAATTAATCAAATTTGTATGAAGAGTAATAACACGTCGGCTAGGTCCTCAGCTAGATGATTAGATATACTAGAAATAAGTGAGTCAATTAGTTGGTGCTACCTAAGGTCACATTAATAAATTCTTTGATATGCAAGTCGTATAGAAATGTATTCGTTTATTAAAACTCTCTGACTATAGTGAATGACATATATTTTTTTGGAAAACTTAATCATATTAAATGCTAACAATACTTATTGGCATACAAAATAGAACCCACAGCGTACAATTATCATCGTTTTTGTTTGAGTTAGTTTTCCTTTTCATTGGCACGGCTGTCAATACCTCCTGCTTCTTTAACAATACTTTTCCAAATTGTTAGGGTTTCTTCAAATGGATTAACCAATAATGTAGCATTTTTATCGATATTAAAATACTTAAGCTTATTTTCATCTGTGACTGGTTCCCATTCTGGATGAGGTTTACCACTTCTGGCAAAATCTGTCCATATTTTAACAACAAATCTCATAGCCTCGATATCTTCTTCAGACATTTCAACTGCAGGTAACATGTGACTAGGAAAAAGGAAATTTTGATCCATTCCATGACAAATGCCCACAATATTTTCTAAAAAAGGATTAGAGAGCAAGCGATATTTTTCAGGTTATATAGAACAACAATTATCTTAACTAACACATATTAAGTTGTATGGTAAGAAAACTTTCGTAATTCATTTAATAAGTGTAAAGTACGCAAGGATTGCTACGAAGCGATCATCAAAACATTTAAATATTTTCTATTGCATTCAACGTTTTTGAAAAACTTTTTTATAAGGGTTAGGTGTTTTCTATGAAATATCAGTTATGTGTATGTTGGGCTATCATCCTCCATGTTGTATAGTTAACCCTTTGCAATTTGGCAATCATTTATCGTTCAGAACAACACAAAGATGTGTCGATCATCTTCAAAATCTGTTAACCGCCAGTTTTGCCAAATAACGAAGCACATGCTTTATAGCTATCTAGGTATGTATTTTCCTTAATCGCGGTAACTTTCAAAAATGCATCCAAAGACGTTGGACAAACATGTGAAAAATGTTGCAGAATTTTTTTTATTGATATGCTACTTTTGTTACAAGACAATTTCAATTTACTCACCCTCAAGCTGAAAGAATTTATTCACACGATTTCCCAAGCTGACATTATATGAGAAAACGTATAAATATAAAGGATGCAATGCGTGTTTCAAAGCCAGTTTCGCTGATTCAATTACTCCAACTCCAAAGCCTACATCACCTAGATGCTGAAAATTCAGTGTAGAATTATTTGAGTATGATAATAATTAAGATTAAAATGTAGTAACTGAACCGTTCTATCCAGTAATGCACAGAATGATCCGAACATATCTGGAAATAGTTCTTATTTTGAATTATTGACAAGACACAAACCTTTAAAGATGACATTTAACCTTATACATTATTGAATATGAATATGAACTATAATTATCATCACCTTTTATGATTAATTTGTTCTGTCTGAGACTGAACTAGTCTAGTATCATTTTGAGCGTTGCCTTAAGCGAGTTATCCGTTTTTATTATGTCTGCTGTAATTAAAGCTGAAGTCGGAGTTAGATGTTTATATACGGAACAGTTAATCGAATCATATATTCCCACCTACTTCGTACAATGGATATAAAAGCTTTGCTATCTAAAGGAAAACAGGAAAACCCGCTTACATCATTGGATTATCGATGCACTAAGAGATATGACATTCTAAATATTGGTGACATAGAAAAACTTATAAAGAAATTACGTACGAATGAGGATGAAATAAAACATTTCTGTCATACAGATGAGTTGTATGAAATTATTTACAAAGGTCATGCAGATACTAAACACAAAAGAACTCGGGGCATGGACATAGAAGTTACAAAGAAGTACTATAATATCACACGCGATATGATTGATAAATATTCACGCTTATGTGGACAATGGTAGCTGAAGAAAAAGCGTAAATAAGAGGAGTTAGTGGTGAGGTCAAATTATTAGGATCAGCTGAAAAAAATTGTTTTGTTGAAGCCTTTGAAATAGAAAATAGCTGAGAAGGTAGCTTACAACCTGTTAGGATATTTTCCTTATAATAGGTGCTCCTTGCATCCCCTAGAGTGGCAGTGGAAGACGATTTACAGCATCTGTCAAAAATGAACTTGCTAGTATGTTTGAAGCTGAAATAGTTCATGGTAAACCAAGACATTCATGAAGCTAAGGATGTGTAGAAAGAGCGAATTTGGATGTTGGTTCATTAAATAGCAGATAACAAGGGTACTATTTTGGCTGAAGAGTCGCTCAGTTGAAAAAAATTGATATTTCCATAGAGGTGTAGACAGAAGTTCATATGAGATGATATATGGGGTTCCTGAATGAAATGGCCTATTGGATTCAGACATACCCCATGAAGCTCTTCAACACAAAGAGGAGCTGGAAAATATATTTAATGATAACTCAAATGTGGATAACTCCAGGGACTCGGTTATAGAAAACTTCACACGAAAACTCAAGAAATATAGCTAACATCTGAATATCTATGTGGGATTTGAATTCCCCAGGAACACATCTCTACAGAGACCCAAGAAAAATTTCCTCCTATTAGCACTGGGCGAATATTTTGGTTCCAGATGCCTCTGCTAGCTTGGAACATCATTGGCAATCTTTGAAAAATTGTACGCAGGATTGAATTCCAAGTAGCTTATGGAAATAAATGATGTCCCAGAAAAAAAGGTTAGCGACTGTAGACTCTCGTTCAACGTGAAATGCAACACAAAATGCCACTCTTTGTCAAGTCAAATACATAATAATCAATATCTGCATGTTGTATTATATTTTACATTTTGAGTTCAAAATTGTGACTTATCCATTCCATAGTTACTTTTTATAATATTGTGTTCATTCGCTTATATAAATTAATCATTTGAATGTTTTTATGATCATCGAACTGATTTTGAATAAATAGTTTCAACTGACTTTTTTGTATTTTTTTTCTAATATTAGAAAATTTCCTTGGAAATGATAGTTATTTCAAGCTTTAATCGTTCCGTAATTGCACAATTCTAGGTTTGGCTTCTTGAAAACCATGAAAGCCCGGAACTGAATGTGACTTCCGATTTTGGTCATTATAAAACTTCCAACCCCAAAAGCCATTTTGGACTTTGTTTCCTATATATATGTACGATGTTCTTAAAATCGTTAATTTTTTTTAACTTGAATCTGTCAACAATTTCATAATATGCGTATATATTCTTTAATTTATCAAGATAATTTATTTTGAATCTTTGAAATTATATGTATATGTTAAGGCCAGGAATTCCAGTCCTTAATTTAATATGAAAATGCTTCTCTATAATTAATGGATTTCTTGGATGGATATTTCAAATTTGTTAATCTTCAATAACTATTTTCTTCGAGTCCTTCAAGTTTTTATTATAATTATTATTGTTTATCGTTTTTAGATAGATAAAATCTAGTCTAAATTATAGAATAGCCTTATAACTGCATCGGTTGTTAGTTCTTTAACATGTTTTTTCTCCTTCAGAGGACTAAAGTTAAACCTAACAACTATACAATTTTGTTTTCACTTAGGAATGCCCAAATGAAACGAAATATTTAATTATGAAAGTATTCAAGTATTGCGTCATCATGTAAGTTTTTAAATATATTCTATTAAAAATAGTTAGTAATTAAATTTGCGGACTTGCCTTATATATATCGCTTCTTGTGACTCCATTTTTATAATAAAGGTCGTTTAACATCTGTTTCCAGTGAGACCGCGATGCTTCCTGGCCTTTAAAATTAATATTCCATGGTATTAGATCTTTGGTTAGATCAGTTTCAGAAGGCATTCCTACCATTTTCATAAGTTCATAAATGAATCCTTCCTTAGAGCAAACACCTTAAGGATAATCTTTGAGTTAGTTTAGGTTATAGACACAAAGCTAATTACCGTGTACTAAAATGACTATATAATAAGGGCAATTTTTTTGTATACAGTTTCATATTACATTTTTCAACTGCAATTTGGATCTGGAATATGGGATAGGTAAAATAAGATTGACTGAACAGGTAGGTTAACTGAACACTTTTCTATAAGTGCCATCTCTTTATTCTTTCTGGAATTTAATTTTGGTGATTCTAAGGTCGGTTTTAGATGTCAGTGTAAGATCGCGAAAAATATCAATGCATTACCGATAAAGCAGATATAACATAACGGAAAAATTACTTTAGTGGACGTAATAGTATATTATTTTATATGGAGGAAAAGTGATACTTTTCATGGCGCGCTCGTGTTTAACAGCCGAACGGAGTGAGGCTGGTAATAGAGAGCAAGCCATGAAAAGTAACTTTTCCTCCACATAAAATATGCTGTTTTTTCTTCAAATGTCGACAAATTAATGCAAAAATATCTCTTTTTAATAGTAATAATAATAATTATTATCAAAGATAAGTTGGTTTGCAAGGCGGCTGAGACCGGTGTCGGTGAATAGGCACAGGTCGTTGCTATAGTAATGTAACATAAAGCTGTCAGTGGACACTGTCAGCAATAATTATTTTTTTAAAATTGCGTCTCCGATTGCGTTTTAATTCCGTATTGATAAGCAGTTATTGAGTAAGTTCGATTAAATAATAACCAATTTGTTCTTAAATTAGTGATTTTTAGAAATGCAGTGCACAAATTGAGTGATAAATACAAATTTTAGTTTAATAATTCTTGAGTTGTTGACGCTTGCTTTGTTGTTTGTTTGTATCTATGTTGCTATGGTAACACTTTTACCTCCGCCGGAGGAAAAGTGAAAAGTAAAGCTCCGGCGGAGTAAAAATGAAACTTCACGGCCGCTTACACAGTCGAGTAATGACGGATTTACTGACATTTGAAGAAAAAGTAATTTTTGTACTTCTAAATAATTCATGTTAATTCCGAGATTCAGTGATTGTGTAGTTAGTGTTTGAGGGTAAGTACTTCTGTATTGATAATTATTATTAGATTTATTATCAAACGCGTTTCTTCGAAATTGTTTGTTTATATTTTTTTATACAAGGCAGGTTAACTGGACACCATTATACTAGGTTACATGAACATGTGTCCAGTTAACCTACCAAATTTAAAATAATGTTTATTTCGTGTTTATTTAAATAATTATTTTGTTTCAGAAGTATGCAGCTCTTCGGGGTACGCACGACCAACATCAGGTCATATTCATCAGCGCTGGTAAGAGAAGCTGTTCAAGAAGTTCTACAAAATGTTCGCTCTGTAAGAAGTGTTGCCATAGCACTAAATATCCCCAGAATCACTTTAAAAAATACGTTGATTAAGCATGAGGCAAGGATATAAATACTATCAATTTTGAACTTATTTAAAAAAAATATATCCAACATGCGTGCAATATTCTTTATGGCCTCTCTTGTAAGCAAGCCCGGATACTAATTTATGAGTACACATTAGCCAACGGTAAAAATGTAAAAGAGAGTTGGTCCAGAGACACCATGGGCGGAAAAGAATGGATAGCCGGTTTTATGCAGCGACACAAGCTATCTTTAAGAACCTCTGAGCAAACTAGCATGAGTAGAGCAACAAGTTTTAATAAAACAAATATGGACGTATTTTGCAAAAACCTTCTTGAAGTAAAGAGTAAATATTACTTACAAAGCGAAGACATCTATAACTTGGACGAAACCGGAGCTACTACCATGCACAAGCCTCCAAAAATATTAGCCACAACAGGTCAAAGAGGTATGGGCCAAAAAACGTCTGCTGAAAGGGGCACATTGGTTACTGTTGTTGGTATAATTGGAGCTGCAGGACGTTACGCACCGCCGCCGTTCTTAATATTCCCTCGTATCCATTTTAAGAATATGCTGCACGAAACTCCACCTGGTACAAAAGGCGCCGCTACCCCAAGTGGATGGATGAATAGCACTTTATTTCTACCTGTCTTGCAGCATGAAAGATCATCTAAAGAACACCCTCAATTAATCCTGCTTGATAACCACGAGAGCCATTTGAGTATCGCAGCTCTTAATTTTGCCAAAGAACATGGAGTAATTCTTTTAACTATACCGCCTCATTGCAGTCACAAGATACAGCCTCTAGATGTTGCCGTTTTCGGCCCCTTCAAGAAGTTTTACAACGCTGATTGTGACGGTGCCTGATAAATCATCCGGGGAGGACTATTACAATATATGACGTCTCTGGTCTTGTAGGAGGAGCTGTGCTACAGTCTTTCACTCCTAAAAATATTTGTAATGATTTTAAGACAACGGGCATAGAACCATTTAATGCTGACTTTTTTCCTGAAGAGGCGTTTTTATCTTCTTACGTCACCAACAGACCACACCAGGACCCTACTCAGCTCTCTCAATCACTAAGGGAAGAGCCACCAACTGAACAACTGATAATCGAATCGACACCCAGTCCTTCAAATCAAGATTCGCAGCTCTCCTAAAACGAAATTAGAACTTCTTATCCTTGAACATCACAGATTGTAACTCCTGAACAAATTCGCCCTTACCCCAAAGCTGCTCCAAGGAAAACGGCAACTAGACGTAAGAAGGGAAAATCTTTTTTACTCACTAACACTCCTATTAAAGAAAGCCTAGAAGAAGAGGATAGACACCGAGAAGAGAATACAAATAAGCAAAAAATCGTTATGGAAAATGAGAAACAAACAGTAAAGAAAAGTATTTTGCAATCTAGTCCTTCTTCTAGCGACGACAATATAAGCTATCATAAAAGTTCAAATTCGCCAGAAGATTTTGATGAATATAATGAAATATCCAGTGAGGTTTCTCCAATTTTCGACATTATGTTGCTAAAATTCGTGAGCAAATTATTGACGGCTATGACGTTTTTTTCTGAAACGTTTCAACTGTACCAATAAATATTCAGATGAAAATGAAATGGGTTTTGTATCTAAAAATGACGTATTTATAAACTACGAGCTCCAATACAGAGTAGCAGCGCTCGCTTTACAAGTATGATAGTATTTCCCGTAGATTTTACCGAGTTTAGTTTCGCAATTTTCTAAATTTAATTATATATTCTCCATTTTTAAACGATACCTATCTGCCTATTAATAGAATTAATATAACTTTGTTTTAATTTTAATAAAGTGTTCATATATTTAAATTTGGTTTTAATTGATCAAAGCGCCTTGTATTATATATTTTTGATATATGTTCAATTAACCTCCTTATATGTTCCATCAGTTAACCTGTCGATGGGGTTAAATGAACTATATTGCAGTCATTCAGGAAACTTAAAATTTGAGACATATTTTTAGAAAACTACATTATATAGCCCATAAAAATTGCTATTAAAGCTTACACAAAAGCAGAGATATTTAAATAATTCGGATAGTTGGTCCAGTTAGCCTCACTTGACCCTATGCTTTCAAAATATCCGTATTTTTGTTTAATTATTCTAACTAGCTTTAGGGATGAACAATGCATCTATCAATTATTTGTTACAATTACTTAAATCTCGTGATCTTGAAGACACTATCTCCTTCAATTCTGTACCTTTTGAAACTCACTCACTCTCGGCCTCTTCTATTCCACTCCAAGCCAAAGGCATCTTCCATGGTTTTCCTACCTGGTCGGCGCTATGTGACCTAGACCAAGCTTTTGTCCGCCGCGTTCACTAGGGCATCTGACCATCTGGTAGGGTCTGATGGTCACTTGTGGACATCATATTGCCCTGCACTGTGTCGGTCTGTTATACGTCATGCGTGCCCACATGCCCTACCAATCTTCAGCTTCGTTCTTCGCCGTCTCTGCCTGTTTGCAAATATGTCGCGCATTCTTCCATCGCCCTTTGCATGACTCGGAGTCTATGGACATTATGTTGTGTGATGAGAGCTGTTTCCAAGCCATATGTTAATTGGAATATCTTTTTCCTTCAAAATGATGCCCAGCTACCTAACTGAGGTCGATTCGTCTAGTAGTGTCGGTGCCTTGATTATCTTTACCTAGCTTGATGGTCGACTTGTTCTAGGAGCTCACCATCAATTTGAAAGGTCATAATCGAGGTGCAGTGCTGAGCTTATCTATCATAATAGAAACCAAACTTACTGGTGAGCAAGGTTTGAGATAATTTTGCTCAGAAATTGGTACAGTGTGGACAGAAAGCTTATAGGCCTGTAGTTCTCAATGTCACTTGCATCATCTTTCTTATATAGGAAGACTACCTAGACGTCATACCAGGCCTCGGGAATATTACCTTCATGCAAACATTTGCTCAGCAGAATAATAATTGCCTTATGTAGAGATTTGCTGCATGTTTTACCATCTCTGAGATTATCCTGTCTTTACCGGACATTTTCTTATTTATCATCTGTATTAGGGCCAATTGCACTTCATGCAAGTCGATTTCTGGGATTTATTCAGATCCGATATTTAGAGAAAAGTTGGCTGTAGGGTCGTTCCCAGTTGATCGATACAGGTTTTCGTAGAACTTCTGTATCAAAACTTTGTGCTCTTCTTCTTCCTTTAGCTTGGATCAAACCTGTTTTCTTGAATCTGTTCCATAACCACATCCACGTTATGCTTTCTATGCACTTTTTTTCTTTATTGCCTTTCCTGCAGCTTTCAGTCTTTCTTTGTAGACTGGAATGTTTCGAGATGTATATTTTCTTTCCTAGAGTGGCCGCAAAGTAGCGCCGATTGTTTTAGGATCCATAGCCAGGTATACAGCAAGCGTATTCTATTCCAGTTCTTTCAATACTTGGGTTGGTTCTGGTTTTCATTTGAGGACAGTTAAGTATTTTGCTTCATTTCTTTTGGGCTTTTCAGTTCGGAAGCAAGGTTTTCCGATGGGCATGATTCGTTCCAATTATTATAATGTAATAATGTTCTAAATTTTAATATAACTTAAAATGAATCTATATAATCCTCTCGACTTAAGGCCATACATGTCGGTATCATCCAACACTTTTTCCCTAAAGCTTCTTATAAATTTTCCGAGATAGATGCCTCATTAAAAAACTAATAATAAATGCGACTCCAGATTTAGCGGATACAGAAAAACATTAAAAATGCTCTAGTTTTTTTTATGTGACAATAAACATTTTACCGATGAGCTCGTTCTAACTCTAAATAGCGAATAAAATGTCTGCAAGAATTTCATTTCATTCGTCAATAACAGGAATTATACTAAAACTTACCTAGAATAGTTGGGACCTGGTTAAATCTTCCAGAAGATAAGAGCAGCATAGGATCTTCAGATAAAAATGCCGAAGGATTAGGTTCTTCTATTATAGGACCAAAAGG
>JAEQML010070470.1:0-16762 GCA_016904865.1 Pissodes strobi | reverse complement strand
CCTGTCTACAGTTTTGCAGATGGCAGTACCATTGTCTCCCAATTTAGATCAGAAAAACCTGCGACCAGCGACTGAGACTTATCATTGCAGACAGGAGCAGATTACAACAATTAATCAAGATCTGGATAAAGTTTGAACTTGGAGCGACAGGGATTTGGTCCAATTTAATGCTGCAAAAACTCAAGCAGCCACGTTTACCAAGAAAGCCAATACGGCGTACCCTGACATCATTATGGCAGGATCCACCATTCCTTAATTCTCGTCAATTGGACTACTGTTTGTCTAGGTCAACAGCAATATGTCCTGGCATGACCACGTTGCTAATATGTTGCTATAAATGTGAAGTATCGTCAGCCC
Organism: Pissodes strobi; assembly: GCA_016904865.1. NCBI lineage: Eukaryota > Metazoa > Arthropoda > Insecta > Coleoptera > Curculionidae > Pissodes > Pissodes strobi. The sequence continues at coordinate 16,405 of JAEQML010070470.1, read as the reverse complement.
ATACATGCTTGTTATCATAGTTTTGAATTTTGTCTCTTGAGAAAGCGACTACGTACGAAAAGAAATTTTTTTAACAATAAGAATATTATCCATATCTATTCGGTGAAATTATTGGGAAAAAATCATTCTCGGTTCGAAATCTCTTGGTAAGAGATCCTGAACTTACTGTATATGATAAGAATATAACTGTTGTTTTTTAATATCCTCCATACAGTTGATGCGTCAGTATTTAATTCCTCTGCAATTTTCGTGGTACTTGTCTCAGGTTGCGCTTCAATAATATTTAGGACAGCAACTTCTTCGGATGTTCGAACTTCCCTGTGTCAGCCGGTATTAAAACTTATTTTTTTAAAAGTTCCAGATCATTAGCATTTGATGAAGTCTGGCAACCAGTGGCGTGCACACAATGAAAGCACAAATGCATTGCCTACCCTGTTGTTTTGACATTTTTTATATTTTCCCATTTAATTTTAATCCCGATAATATAAATTAAAATTTTACTAATAAGTATAATCCAAATTTAAAAAGCTTATGTTAAGCGCCAATTAAAATATTAATTATATTATAGAAAACATCACAGTCTACCACTCATATTAGGCTACCTATATTAAACGGAATAATATTCTCCGACGGCAACCGCTAAAAAGCATTCCATAACAAACCGAAGGCATGCATTTATACCGTCAATACTGGATTTACTATGGGAGCGAAAAGCAGTGCTTGAAAAAAGGCAGCCAAATGAAACGCTACATAAAAAGAAAAGAGACAAAGCATGCGAAGATGGTCCGGGCCGACGCAACGATAAGTGCTGTTGCCAAAATGTGCTCTCTTTAATTAATATTTTGATTTGATGGACATTCTTTTTTACCAAGGATCATATTGTTATTGTTTTTTTGCGCTTTAGTAATTGGTTTGAAAGCGATTACCGGTTACATCATTACAGGGTTTGGTTAAGAAACCTTTATTATTTAATAATGTTTAAAATTACAGTACCTGGGGCATCCCTAAATTTATTAATATTTCGATATCTGGGTATTAATAACGCCATGCATTTTTTTTTGCAAGAAACTGAAACCCGATAATACAACACCGGCATTGGCCAGCCATAAATAAGAATAATCTCAGGTTCCCTTTTCCATGTGCCCTATTCTTGTGTGAGATTGGGATTTGACGCCCTGCGCTTTTAGTTATAGTTTTGAAAGTTTAGTTAGTTTAGTACCTATACAAGGGGTTGTTGTTTTCTTTGTGGGTTAGTTTTGTTGGTTAGAGAGTGATCCTCGATATTTTAATAATAAAATCCATGACAATAATTATTAGTGGCTCTGCAGGTGTCGTCATAAAATTAAAATGTATTGTTGGATATGCTTACTCTTTGGGGAAGAAGGAAATTGTAGAGTAAACGTGGGTATATTGATGTAAATAATGTGTCAAATGTCTCAGAAAAACAAGGCCAGTCCACTAACCATTTACAACGCGTTTTCTTTGCACAGTTTTGGCGAAACTCGAATTGAAAAGGCTTTATGCCTACATTTTTGGAGCCCCAAAACGGACGTTTTTGGGCGTGGCACCTGAAAAAAAATTCTACCTACGGCGGCGCCTGCAGCGGGCTTACTCCTTTTGTATCATTTTCTATTATGTTGCCTACCCCCTCCTAAATGGCACTGCACGCCACTGCTGGCAACTGTGCTGTGTTGAGGAGGTCTACGCTTAGGATACGCTTTAAAGACGACAAGCTTTTAAGGAATTTTCGTGTGCACGCCCGTACATCAAATACATATCTGTCGTTTCTGCATTAGTGAAATTGACCATTATTCTTTTTATTGATTTAATTAAAACTCTTACTAGGATCAGATAAGAAACGAATTTTTAATCGAATTAATCGTAAAGTTTTGTGTTCAAACTATTGAGCAATGTCAATTAAAGCAATATTAGATAAGCCCTAATAAGAGACAGCTACCAACTACTAACATATTTTTTATTTAAATCGGTAAGTTTAATGAAAAAAATAGAAGAGATGGAAAAGTTTCTAAATAAACCAAGCAAACCAATTTTTTTTTCCAAGTCGTTGCGTAAGTTTTTCTTTAAATTTAGTTAACAAGAATGATAGGGGTAGTCTATTTCAACCCCTTCCACTAATTCTTAAAAAGTTGAAAAAATATCTAGAACGTGTGTTTTCATAATAGTAATATTTCCATAAAATTTCACTATTCTATCGCTTTTCGTTTTTAAGATAAAAAATAAAAACATTTTTTTTTCGACATCTTTGTACTGCGATATCTCCTTAATGGTTGACTGTTCTTCCAACGTTTATACAACAAACTACCCTTTATTTTGAACAATACATCACCCCATAAGCTTTTCGCATTTGGTTTGAATCACCCTGTATGTATTTACTTCCATAGAAAATACTAACACAATAAATAAATAGTCAACAATGAAACGATAAAAAACTAAAACATTCATGTTTTAATTCAATATCTAAGGTCTCTAACTTTTTTAGCAAAATATGTTCAGCAAATTACCCATATTGAATGACAACCCAAAGGTCCAAACACTTGGTTCTTAAACGCAAATTAAATCTAAAATATACACTCGTTGGCACGAAAAACGGAGCACTTGCAATTTTTATTAAAAAAATGTAAAAATTTGTGCTTTATTATACTTTATTATTGTAACTTTAACACAAATAAAACAATATTTTTTGAGTAATTTCTCAGTTCATTTGTTGTTGAATATTTATTTGAAAAAAAAAAACTCTCTTGTTAAAATTTAAAGAATGAGGACGGAAAAACAGAAATGTGTGTAGTGGCAAAATGACGTTAAATTAGTCAAAATGGAAATGATTTGCCAGCAAAACCAAGGGGAATAAGTGATGCATTTAAAATACCGCCTGTTGTCCCCACGTGCCCAAACTATTGCATGCATTCTCCTTGACCTGCCTTAAATCAAATGGCGATGACCTCTTGAGGACGCATTTTGCCACTCACCTAAAAGATATTGTTGCTACTGATTTGAGGTTAAAGGAGTAAGAACAAAACTTCGCATTATTCGCCCAAGCATATCTCAAACATGCTCAATTGGGTATCCATCTGGAGTTAACTCTGACCACTCAAAAACCGTAACATTTTGATCATTTAAGTACTGTAATGAGTCAGAAGAAAGTCATCTTCAATAAGATCAACATAAAGGATAGAAAAATCTTGGGGAATTTCCATCAATGTACCTGCCAGTAGTTAGGGAGCCTTTTGGAGCCATATACAAATTTGTATCCTGGAGTCATTGAAAGAGTCCTCACATGGAAAGAGGAGATGCAATTGGTATATACACCTATCGATTTTCATGTGATGGAAAAATCGCATATTTGAAGAATATAATGCATCCCTATTACACTCGATTAGCATGTGATTAGCTATGTTTGGATGGAAGTAAAATAAATATCCTTATAGATGACAAATTCATAGAAGCAGTTTTTATCTTCAATTAATGTTAACTTTGAACACTTCATGTATTTCAATTAAAAGTTGGGGCAGATTCCCCGTCCAGCCGGCTTAATTTATGCTGAATCTAAATTTAGTACTTCAACACCTTTGTTTAAACCTTTACCTGCGTTACAAAGTTTAAATTGCGGTCCTTTATAAAGCTATTTCATGCTTTTGACTAAAAGTTGTATGGATTATTAGAGTCTGTGATATTACATTTTTACAACCCTCTGATGCAGAGCGTCCATATTTAAAATTTCTGTTAAAAATAGCGTTACATAGACATAAATGGTCTTTATGGAGCTGCTTTTATATTTAGTATTTACTTCCAGTTTTTGCAGAATATGTACAGGATATGTCAGCTTGAGTTACTTAAAAATACAAAACTATAAGTTTCAAATCGCAAAATCATTGCAAATGAGATTATCTAAATTTGCAAATGATTTCCAACACAGCGGATATAAGTAGTTCATGCAATAGTTCGGAACGAAAAACGATGATAGTTTCAAAATCCAATATTTTTACTCGGATCACTGATGCGCACATGTCTTAATGAGGTTGTCATATATCCGCAACTCAAACTAGACTTATAGTTTAGCCGCAATATACTAAGGCCTTAAATGGTGCAGTAGCTGCACTTAGAATATGTGTAAATCCTAAACACTAAAACTAGCCATTTGCTACCTTAATAAAATTGTATTTTTTTATTGTGATAATTATTTTGTAATAAATTTTAGTGAGTCAAAATGCTGTTTATTTTATATAGGGGAGTGTGCCTGAGATGCGTTTTTTAATCACTCCATACTTTTTTCAGAAATTAAAATTATTATATTTTCGGCTTAGGAAATTGCTGAATAAATAACGAAAAGTATACTAAGTAAGTAAGTAAAGTAAGCAAATTACAAAAAAAATCACATCAATTTTAGCATCCAAAACATAGCTCATAAAAAGTGTTAGATGTGCCATATCACTCATATCTATGGGTAAGATGGCATAATAAAATAAACGGAAAAACTATAGAACTGCAAGTAACGTAAATGTACATTTTGCCAATCTGTCTATAGTCAAAAGCGGTCTTATCGTGCGGGTCCAAAGGTCACATTTTTCATTAAATGTTATTCCTTTGACAGATTTTAGACGCAAAATCTTCCACGCATAAAGTTTTTACTGAAAATTGTGACCTTTGGATGCGCACGATAAGATCGCTTTTGACTATATATCAGCATATTCGGTAGGGAACCTTTTCGCACAAAGCTAGAATCTGATCCATTTTTATTGAAAATTAGATGTTGAGAATGACTCTTTGTATAAGATGCCAGCTGCATTAACTTTATTTTCCTCAAAAATATAATTTTGCGGCATCCAAGTCGTCGCTGTTTTCTTTCTCCTTACCAAATCTTTTTCTTCACCCTTCTAGTAGATTTTACTAATTCTTTTGCTTATTTATCAGGAACAACTTTGTTTTCTGTTTATATTTCAGGCGTAGAGTTGACGATTCAATATTTCCTTAATTATGTATTAGCTTTAATGTTACTTTGGATGGTAACTGGAGTAGATGATATATCGGCTACAGTGATAAGTGAGGTATTTCCACAGTTAGCGAGTTAGAATTTTTTTTGGAACACGATGGTTTTTTTCAGGTGCTGTTTGGCTCGCGAGACACTTCAGTTAGCCTTTTGTGGACAAATAAATGTTAAAGGAATATATCTGCATCTAGCGAAAATATACCTGCTAAAAACACTCTAAGCGTTTTTCGACGTTGCAGATTTATCGTAGCTTCATACAATAAAACTACAACTTAATAATGTGTGACAGTTCTTCCTGATCCAGCTATTTAGTGCTTCTAAATGATCACTATTTAAAGACCCGTAAAAACTATCATGAACTGCTTGCAGTATATGTGTGCAATGTGAGATCATCAACTTCGTTGTTTCTATGGCTAGAGTTAATACAGATGAGGCTCGTGAAGAGTCTCACCGGTGGCTAATGGGCCTACCAAGGAAGGAGTGCAAGGCACAGGTAGGACTCTATACAGGGCAATGCAGGCTTAGACAGCACCTGACTCTTCTGAGAATTACCGACGGAATGCCCCATTGCGTGGGTAAGATTCAGAATCTTTGGCGCGACGCTAATCGGGACAGATTCAGGGCATCCTGTTGGTCCGAAGGAGATGCGGGCTTTCTTAAGAAAGACCGGCATTCAATAATATTTAACTCTGTGGCATCTTAGGATGGATTAGCAAAAACCTGAAGGGGAGAGCCAGACTAACAGGTAATTAATTGTGACGAAGGACGAGTTTTTTTTAGCAGTACGCGGACGCCATTTTAAGATGTCTGATGTTCGTTTTCTTTTATTTCAGGCTCTCATTGAAAATCCCTCATTGGAATCTCATTGAAAATCTCTCATTGAAATACTCACTTCAATCCAATTGTACTTTAATTGGAAATATGGAAATTTAAGTGGAATCCTAATTTCAATCTAATGGGAACATCAAATTTTTACTTTTCTCTAATCTAAATTTAAATCTATCTCGAATTAGAGATTATTACCATTCTTGGTAATTCTTCAATTTTAATTCATATGATCGGATGAGGTTACTATCGATCACTATCGAAAACACCTGTATTCTAGGACAAGGCTCCATTTTTAAATCATATCCTGGTGGTAGCAACATTGTTGCTGATTTGGAAAGTGGAAATTATATGGTCGAGATGACTCCGTGGTTATGAAACCACTCTACTGGAGAAGCGCTAGGAGGACCTGAGAATTCTCTTTCTCTGGAAATCCATAAAAATAAGTGATTTTTTTAGAAATGTTTATAAAATTTTTCAAATGATTTCTTAAATACAGAAAAGCCAACATTTGGAAATTTAATTTCATATTTGCCGTATCTTGTAGATTTAGCTTATTGTACATGTAAGTAACTGTACATTTCTTACCGTATCTCAAAATTACCTTCCTATCTTTAACTTTAAGTAAATTTAGCTTATTGTTCATGTAAGTAGCTGTACATTTATCTAACAGTATCTCAAAATTATCTTATCTACTTATGTTGACTCTAATTTTATTTCGCTTATTGTATATTTAAGTAACTTTACATTTAATTTACCGTGTCTCAAATGAGATTATATATCTTGAACTTTACTTATATATAGCTTATTGTACATTTAATTAACTATATGGCAATATTATCGTATCTCATTTAAGTAACTTGGATTTTGACCTGATCATTCAAAATAATTATCTTTATTATCTCTAGGGTGGCGCTTAAAGGTTCTGTACATATTCGAAATTAATGGGTACTCGGTATTATAATGATTAAATACTCTGTACATATTTGGTATTAATCTTTGGAAGTTTAAAACTATAAATTTTAATAATCTCTCATTTAGTAATTATCTTTACTTTAAATGCTGCATAATAAGTATTATAAGTATCTTGGGTATAGCTACTTATTTCTCACTAAATATCAGTCATATATAATTAAAAATATTTACTAACAAATACACTAAATGCGTTAGCATAATAATACCAGCCTCAGCACCCTAAAAGGGTGGTATTATCATTCTAATGCACGACCCTCGGCATATCCTTGTTTATACGTTTTAATATTTATGGTAATTTCAGCATTTCATGTTATAGTTTTGCAAATAAAAATTAAAATCACCTTCCATAACAGGGAAATATGCATGTATTTTACATCAAATTATGAAAGCAATTTCTATCTTCCTTGTTACAAAAAGGCGCTGCTTGGAGCCATTTGTTACAGAGAAATAGAGGTAAATTCCACCTATTAGCAATGGCATTATTTCGAAGAAACAAACCTTGTTACGAGGCTTACTGCACAAATCTGGTGGATTAATTTCAAATTGCCTTATAATAACATTACCCGAACTGAGATACGTAATTTTTAGCTATGTTATCAAAAGTTATTTATGTTGAAATGAAGCAACTTCTTCATTTACATACTTACATACTTCACATACGTTCGTGTTATTTGTGGGACCAAAGGGAATAGCTTTGTAGCCATTTTTGTTGTAAACTTACGTCTTTTGGAAAGCCGAAAACATGAACTTTAGGTCCATTTTTCAGAAATACTACTTACAGCCAGGAATACTACACTTTCGAGGCATAATTACACTAAGTACCAGTTACCACAAAACCAGCCGAAAACGAGAGAAAAACATACAAATAAACACGAGCAAAAACTTATAAACTGTGATGTACACAAACGGCAAAAGCAACAGGTCTTAAAGTCCGAAATATATAGTTTTACGTATTTAAAAATACGCTTAACAATATAAATTGTATACCTAAATATATAACATACTATTAGGTAGAAGTTTCACGCACTTAAAAGCACATAAATAGTTTCGATTTCAGAAAAATGCTAGAAAGTAACACTAGGTCTAATTTTACTATTACTGCTGCCATTAATTACGGCAAATTCGCAAAATAATCATTTGTTTTGTTTGCGCTGTTGCCGGCTCTATAAGGAAAGTACAGTAGACTCTTGATAACTGGCGGGTGTTGGGACCAGCGGTACTGCCAAATATTGAGATTCCGGCGAGTGTATTATGTATGATTTTAAATATGTATGTAAATGCAAGGTGTCCGTCTATATTTTATAGTTATAGATACATAATATTAATAATGTATCTAATACATATGTACGTATGTATGTATTTTGAGACATGGTTGGTAATAATGCAGGAAATTTAAAGCGTACTTATTTGTATGTTCCCATTTCGAGAATTTCTACACAGCGCGCAACGGCGGCGCGGCGGCGGCGGCCACCAATTATTTGGCGTCGCCGATCATCGAGCGGCAGATGATCGAGAGTCCACTGTATTATTTTAGGAAAGTGCACGAACAAGTTAGTAATATTAGATCATTAAATAAATAAATTGCGAAATACCACATTATAAAAAGAGAAAAGAAATCTTATGGAAATATGTTTTTGGAATATTGGAGACATTTTAATGTAAGAGACACATTCTTTATATACGGGTATCCTAATATTCGATAACATCGTAGTAGTCTGCAACGTTGCAACCAATTGCGCCTCGATCGCTATTACCCGCAAGCCTACCTCCTAGGTCCTCGCTCCAAATCGCAAAAGCCTACAAGCATGACGTTACGAGCTAAAATTTTGTGATCACTAAGTCCTTTTGTAGAGGTATTGTTGGCTGTACAAGTCAGAAAATCCCCAAGTTCTAATATGGAACTCGTTTTAGATTATTAATAATTAAATCAGCGGTGGATGCCAGAAATTTAGCAATAAAAAATATAAATAATAAAACCAGAAGTTAAGCCAAATCAAAATAAAAGTAAATCAAAACGATTCAGTTATTGTGCCCAATTAATTCAAATTAATTATATTTATTACTTTCATATTAATTTATTAAAAACGATTAACTTGCTTAAAGTTACATTACTCAATTATACTCGTCATCTGCTGACGTTAACCCACTTACGAGTACAAACTATTCTAGGTTCGATCTATTATTATATTGATCGAGAATCGAAATCTTTTCTTTAAGAACATTTATTTTGGATCTTAAAGGGATAAATTATAACAGGTTGCAAATATCACGCGCTAATCAAATTATCCATGGCGGAATTATTATAAAATTATATCCAACAACATACGAAATGGTCTAACAATAATTTTAAAAAGAACAGTTCTCCAAATGCATTTTATAAATAGTCATCAGGATTACACCAAAAATGTAATATTCGATTTCCTAGATCCGATCTATTTTTTTCCTTCTGAACGTTACCTAACTCAGTGCCTAATAGTAATGTGATATCTATCTAATTTTATTTTAATTGTGGCCGCTTTCATATAATTTTAAAGTTACAGATTTGTGCCATAAATTACAATTACACCTTGATTACTATTATTTAATGTCTATGCCCATGAGTTATAGATGTATCTCATTTTTGTCTTTGGCAAGATAGTTTATATATGTGGTCGAAATATAATGGATTTGAATAAAGTTTATTTAAACTCGATAGTCTAGATCCTATTATGTTTAGGACAGAAGGTTTTGAATATCATTACTTACAACTACAAACAAAAGCAGCAAGTTTAACATAGTTTGTGCTTGTTTATATGGTATTACACGCAACGCTATATAAACTTTGTTTGCCGCGAATACACAAACCCTGCAGCAGACGGTGATGAAAATTTCATTCCGCGAATTATGATTTTCGGAACAACTTTGTCACAACCACGAAATAGCTTTAAAATGAGATTAAGGCGCACCACCATTAAAACTTTTTATTACATGTGTGGAGCTTGAATGGCTGGTATATTTATTTTGACGCAACTTACGAGGGTAAACCACGGAGTGCATTTTCATATTTTTCTTTCACTTGGAAATTCGAGTTTTGTTTAGGAACTCGTCATGTGTTGAACATTATATGGAACTCATCTCCAATTGTTGACACCCCTAAGAAAAATTCTAAATTAATTCGATTTTGTGATACATTTTTTATATTCAAATTTGTTAATTTAACTTTTAAAACATTTGCATTTTAAAAAATTTATGAAAAAAAATTAAAGGAATTTATTATTTTACAAAATGCCAATTTATCAGGGCACCTAGTTATGGGCACGTTGAAAAACAACTTCCAAACCGTTTTAAATTTTAGAGAATAAAGCGAAGTTTGAAGCCGCATAAGTTCAATCCCTAAAAAATAAAACTGGTTCAAGAACTTAATAAAGACGATTACGATCGTCATTTGTAATTTTGTTGGTTAATGTTTTTTTGTCAATGCTTATTTTGATGCTGCTATCAATTGACGTAATGATGATGCTATCAATTGACGTAATTCGTCAGATTCTAACCCTAGAATTGTTAGAGAAATGCATAGCTAACCTCCAGAAAAAGTAAAGGTTTGTGCTGCAATTTTTGGGGACCGTATTATTTGGCCGTATTTTCTGCTTGGAAATATAACAGGTTAAATATACATAGACTTGTTGAAAAACACTATTGACGTATTTTTAACGAATGCCTTTGCAGAAGATGGCCGTTATTGGTCAGCAGATGTAATTTTCCAGCAAGATGAAGCACCCCCGCACTATGCGCTCCCTGTAAGTTTTTTCTGGATTAAAATTTTCCCGGAAAATGGAATGGGAGAAGAGGTGATATTGAAGAGCCAGCTAGATCTCCTGATTTGTTACCATTGCACTTGTAGCAACTAATAGTGTACGTGTGCCGACAAGTAACTCCGGAAATTATCCATAATGTCCGTGAACATTTCGAATAGCGTCTTTATAATTACATGGAGGTTGAATGTGAACATTTTTAACGTTTACGTTATTGACAAAAGTGATAATATATTTTATTATTTTTACATTTAATTTTCTTCTCCTTATTTCTCACGAACTACTCAATCGATTCAAACGAAAAAGGTAAAATTGGGAAGGGAATTCAGTTTCCTCTAAAAGAAGGTGTTGCTCGCTCCAACTTCCTTTTCAGTTAATATTTCATGGGTGAAAGCGCCCTGTCGCAGAGTTTCGAGCGAAGGGGGGACAACTATGGAAAAATATGTTCGTTTATTAATTTACAAGAAAAAAAAACTGGGTAGACAGGTTTCGATGCGCCACCCTGTATATATAGGTTGAAATAATTTGCGTCAATAAATAGTTATTTTTGGTATTAAATAAAACGTAGTGTAATATATTCGGTGTATAATGGAATGGTTTCGTTCATTTATTCTAACCATACAAAGCAGCTTTTGGATTGTAAGTAGCGGTCATAAAACATGAACAGGTTTAACATAGTTCATGCTTGCTTAGACAGTATTTCACAAAATGCCAGAAACTTTGCAACGAATAGATGCTCCGCAGTAGAAGGTGAGGAAAAGTTCATCCGGGATAATATGATTTCCATCACGACTTAACAAAAGCGCGAAATAACTTTGATATATGATTACAAAAGATTTGATTAAAAACTTTAATCCTCCTCATATAGAGATACAAATTTGAACTTGTGAGAAATATCAGAAGTAAACTTGGTATTGTTAGATGCATAATAAAATCCTGAGAAGTTGCAAGATAATTATGCAAATTTATTTATTTACTACGATTAATGTTTCATAAAAGAGAAAACACATAAAAGTTAATTGAATTATATGAATCCTAAGCAGTTATCTTTATTCTGTGTTGCACTATTGCCATCGTCAGGTAATTTTTTGCCCCAAGTTTTAAATACCAAAATAAATTATAAAACTTTGCTTGGAATGTTGTTCTTATTTTTTCAAAAAGTGAAACTATTTTAAATAAAAAAATACTATAAATTGATAACATCTCTGTCTAATGTGGACCATGGTCTTCTTTAATTCATCCAAATCAGCGTATGAAAGATAACAAATTTCTTGAGTATAATATCGTTCACATGGTTATTTAAAGTTTATCTAATCTGAATTGAACTACCATAAAAAGGATAATATAATTATTAAACTATTTATACTTGGATCATAATATAGTTTGCATATATAAACTATTAAAAGCTTGTTTTGATAATCTCGTAAGCACCATTAGAAAATAATGGAAATTAGCTAACTCTTTAGTCAGTTTTATTCACCTACTAATGCCGAGTTTTAATCATTGATGAGTTTTAATCATTTCCTGATGATGCTAACATGATTATTTGAAAGAGCGTCCACTGTAACATTTCTGTCTGTATTGTAGATAAAACCATGTTGTGTGGATTTTGTCAAAATGTCCATCCCCAACTCATATGGTATAATAGTACTAGTGCTTTTAAGTGCTCTCTACTTTACAATAGCATTTTATCTAACGTGTAGTGCAGGTCATAATTATCACAGTGGATTATGGTTGATGGTTGTTGACTCAAATAATATAATTAAGTGAATAGTAAAGGCTGTGTGCAATGTGCATGTACGAAACATAATAACTGAAACACATTTTGTGTTCCATGCATGGAGTAAATGTGTTTCATTTAGTATCAAATACTATAAACTATCTACAACCATTCTTAAACTAAAAAGCAAAACTTTAACATTTATGTCAACCGAGACATCAACACATACCTATGTTGACATTGCTCGTTTTCATAGTTGTGTCCCTCCGATTGCCTATTACAAATTCATAATTTCGTTTCTTGCTTTATGGTTATTTATTATAATTGCATTTGTTTTATGCATAGTGCTTTTACTATCATAAGATTTATGCGTCTATTATTAAATTGTTGTAGATAAAATACATTCATGACATTTTGTGGGCGATTTTCCATTTACGATGAAAACCCACGAAATGTTAGCCGTACCGAATAATGGCATGCTTATTTTATTCTGCTTTTGGGGGTCCAAAATTCTATAGTGGATATTAAGTTAGTATTTCGCTTTTAACGTAGCGGAAAATATTTGTATTTTCGTCATTATTAAACCTTCAATAACCAGTTTACATTCTAGGAAGCTTTTCAATTATTATAGCAAAAGGGTAAATATATACGTTTGGCTGAATTAACACTAAGGAAGCCTTTCTTTCTTCCGATCATATCATGCAATATTGGTGTGGATTCTTCAAGTTATTTTAGATTTAATTTCATTTTGATATTATAAAAAAGTTAAATAACTGATGTAGATATTAGATAATCTCGATTTTCAATTAATATGAATTAATTCTGACATAATTTTATATGCTATGATATGCATTTCGTTAAAAATTCATATTTAAATCAGAATTACTGAAAAACCGAGCTGAATATTGTGATTTGATACAATTAATTAATTTGCTATGTCGTTCCAAGAATATGAATATTTGAACGTTTTCCTGTTTGGCTTGTTGAAAAATCGATTTGATTTTTCTTTTGTAAGTTCATCGTTAATTGAAATACTCATTATATTAATATCTGCAGTTAGAAGTTTCTCAATTATAATTGAGACCTTCATCTAATATATTAATTTCCTTATTCGTAAAATTTACGTTAATTAGATTAATAAATCTCCTATACGCGGAATGATCAGTGTGAATATTATTTTGATCTATGATGTTACTATCTAGTTTTGGTATTAATTTATTAATTTTACGTGTTTGCCTTAGATATTTCTTGAGTATAATATCGTTCGCTTGATTACTTAAAGTTTATCTAATCTAAATTGAACCACCATAAAGGGTACAACATAAGTAAACTATTTATGCTTGGATCACTTTTTTAAAGCTAATATGCCAGGAATGATTACTATTGCGCCCTTTCGCGTATATAAACTATTAAAAGGTGTTAACACGTGCTCGCAAATTCTTACACTCGACGCGCGTAGCGCTAACCATGTAAGCATTACTAGGAGAGGATCGAAATTAATTAACCCTTTACTCAGTTTTAATCATCTTCTGATATAGAATTTTAATCATTTATGAGTTTTAACAATTTCCTAATGATGGTAATATGGTTACCGAAAATCGTGCCGAGTATATTATTTCTGTCTCAGTATTGTAGATAAAACTATGTTGTAGTGGATTTTGCCGAAAGGCCCACCTCCAACTCAGATAATATATTACTAGTGCTTTTAAGTGCGCCCTACTTTTCAATAGCATATTATTTAACGAACGTATAATGTAGGCCATAATTATATAGTGCATTATGATGCACTATATGTGACTCAAATATACGATTCCATTCTTAAAGTGAAAAGAAAAATTTTAACATTTACGTCAACAGAGACGTCAACACATGTTGATATTGCTTGCTTCCATAGTTGTGACCCTCGGATTGCCAATTACGACTTCATAATTACGCTTGTTGCTTTATGAGTAATTATAATTTCACTTGTTGCTTTATGCATAGCATAATGCTTTTACTATCATAAGTTTATGCGTCTGTTATTAAATGGTTGTAGGTAAAATACATTTGTGCCATTTTGGTGGCGAATTTCCATTTACGATGAAAGCCCACGAAATATTAGCCGTACCGAATAATCGCATGCTTATTTTATTCTGCTTTTGGGAGCCCAAAATTCCGTAGTGGATATTAAGTCAGTATTTCGCTTTTAACGCAGCGAAAAATATTCGTATTTTCGTCATTATTAAACCTTCAATAACCAGTTTATATTCTAGGAAGCTTTTCATTTATAGTAAAAGGGTAAAGATATACGTTTGCCTTAATTGACACGAGAAAAGACTTTATTTCTGGGATAATATCATGCAAAATTAGTATGGAATTTCTCAGTTATCCTCGATTTAGCTACATTTTGCAATTAAAAAAAGTAGAATGCTTGATGTATATAACTTATACAATCTCGATTTTCAATTAATATGGACATAATTTAATATGTTATGATATGCATTTTGTTAAAAATTCATATTTAATTCAGAATTACTGACAAAACCTTGCTAAATTTGCTCATTTAATAGGATTAATTAATTTGTTATTTGCTCCATCTTTCTAAGAATAAGAATATTTGAACGTTTTGTTATTTTACCTGTAACAAACCCGATTTGATTTTTCTTCTGCAGTGATGATCTAGTGAGCTGAGTATTTGCTGGACGGTTTTTGGCAGAAACAAATGTATTTTTGGGTATAATATATTATTGCGATGTCTGGACGGCAATAATATCCCCCATTACTTGGATTATCTCCATGCGGGAATCTTCGATTTCAGATTCCAGTTTGCATTAATATTGTTTCGCCGCTGACCGCCATTCGTATCTTAATGTTATCTTGTATTATTCTAATATTTTAAGTCAATGTAAGTATATTGCTTCATACACTAAAACCCATTGAGGAAAGAAAACCTACTTGAGGAAGCTAAAAAATGCGAAGTGAGGAAAATATTTTAAAACTAATTGTTTAGAAAATCTCTAGCCACGTTACGCATATACAGAATGTGAAATATTAAAAAAATACATTTCCTTATCTCTTTCCCGCGAAATTTGGCAGATGAGGAGAGTATTTAAAGACACTTATTTGGACAAAATAATATCTTCTGGCAGTTGTCAGTGGCGTTTGTATGAAATCTTACACGAATACTGCTGACAGACGCGCGCAGTGCGTCAACTCTACTTTTGGACTGGTGCTGTCGTCGTGACTAGAACGTCCAGTGTTAAAAGTCCATCGTAGAAGGAGAAAGTGATTTCGTCATTGTGTCAGCATTTTGGTAAGAGATCAGCGTATAAGTTGCTGCCTCTGATTCATCTTCAGGTCATGACGGATTCTGAAACTGGCCCGTCTGGCACGAAACATCCCAACATGGAAAGAAATAATATGGAAAGGTTTATTAGGGAACAAAAGTTAAATATATGCTGTATGAATACGATGTTAATTAGCAAAATCCAACTTTTATCGATCAAGTGAATGTAACTGATTTAAATTATGCGGGTGGATCTGAAGATTATTTGGATGATTCGACAATTTCATATTTACCATCAACTGCAGCACTTACGCCAATTCCACACCACGTTTTTGTACATTAAATTGCTGTTTTTAATGACACTTTAGGCGCGTCAGCCGCATTACTGGTAAAATATTTTACGCAAATCAGCTGACATATCTGACGCGTCCTCTAATTGAAGGACAGAAGGGCACTAAAAAAATTAATAATAACCACATGGTAACCATATAAAGAAAAAATATGAATTTTAATTCAAAAAGAACATTCTGCTCCTAGGAACGTGTAAGTAATTTAATTAGCAACATGTGTTAATTAAATTTTGTTTTTTACATAAATCTTAAGGCATTTACAACAAAAGATATATTTTGAACTATTTTGATGGATTAAGCGTATTTTCTGCTAGACTAATTCAATTAAGATGCCGCACAGACGCTGTTGGTCAATTTCAAGAAGGTATTGTTTTACCAAAATAGGATGTCCTCTCTATTTTAAGAACCTTTAAGAACGATAATTTAATAAAACTTTTTGTCTTTAAATAATGTCAGAAATTGTCTTACGAAGTA
>MU195097.1:4456-16765 GCA_016904865.1 Pissodes strobi | reverse complement strand
CGAGCTACCTGAGCTAAATTGCGCAATAAATTAAGTGGAGGAAGACTTCAACTCAATTCTAATTACCGAATGGTATTTAAAACCTGTACACTCGAAAAGATATTTAAATTATTTTTCGTATCATCGCAATAAAATGAATATTAATTTAGTTTTACCTTTAAAAGGTAGAATAATAAACTTAGTACATCCTTTTTTAATAAATAAAAATGTACACAAACTTAACGGTATCCTTGTAGATAATTACTATCCAGTAATATTTCAAATAAATTACTTTTTTCTTCAAACGTCAGTAAATCCGTCATTACTCGACTGTGTAGGCGGCCGTGAAGTTTCGTTTTTCCTCCGCCGGAGCTTTACTTTTCACTTTTCCGCCGGCGGAGGTAAAAGTGTTGTCATAGCAACATAGATACAATACAAACAGACAACAAAATAAGCGTCAACAACTCAAGATTTATTAAACTACAATTTGTATTTATCACTCAATTTGTGACTGCATTTCTAAAAATCACTAATTTAGGAACAAATTGGTTATTATTTAATCGAACTTCTCAATAACTGCTTATCAATACGGAATTAAAATGCAATCGAAAACGCAATTTTTAAAATATAATTATTGTTGACAGTGTCCACTGACAGCTTTATGTTACATTCACCGATATCGGTCTAAGCAAGGCCACCTACGACCGTGGTCTAAGCCGCCTTGCGAACCCATTTATCTTTAATAATAATTAGATATTATTACTATTAAAAAGAGATGTTTTTGCATTAATTTGTCAACATTTGAAGAAAAAACAGCATATTTTATTTGGAGGAAAAGTTACTTTTCATGGCTTGCTCTCTATTACCAGCCTCACTCCGTTCGGCTGTTAAACACGAGCGCGCCATGAAAAGTATCACTTTTCCTCCATATAAAATAATATACTATTATCATTATAACTAATAATAATAACATCAACAATAATATTAATGATAACATAAATAATGGTATTCCAAATGCTTTGTTGGGGAAACACCCCAACACGTATAGAAACTATCGTTTTTCACCATCTAGTTTGGTGATAACACCCTGTATGTATGTAGAATGAATGAGCCATAATTAAACTTAAAATAGATTTATTTCACCCCGGGTACAACCCAATTTATGCATTTAAATTAGCATATGCCAGTTCTTCAAAACCCCTTAGTCCAAACCTAGACGGACGACCCCTTAATGCGATCCTGTACACTAGCTCTGTCAGTATAATAGATTGCAATATAACCAACTTTCACTAGGAAAGGAAATCGTTCTTAATCGTATTCAATTCAATATATTTGTGTCTCAAATCAGCAGTGTGAAAATAGAAGAAAGAAGATGTTTTCCCCCTCTCAGATAAAAACCGACGTAGCTTTCCCGCGCTATCGTCCCTCCCGAAATTGTAAAAATGATCATATTGCAGAATGCAGTTCAGTTAAGACGTTCGCTTAAATAGCAGTAAAACGTGCTGTTCTCCGGCAAAAGGTCAAGTTCCTTTTTGGGCCAATTTCTCTTGTATGCACGAATATTAGAAAATATTTCGTGCACCTCAGTTATCTTTGTCCAAGGTTGGACAAAGACCTCCTTTTGAGCTTTTTTAAAGCAATTCTTCGAAGTTAGAAACAATAGCATCCCCGTTCCCGTTGGAAATTGGAACATAAAATGGCGGAAGGCAGACTGACATTCCTGGTCGAATTCCTGTAAAGCAAGGCAGGTAAAGCAGTCGAAGTGAAAAGGTATGCTGTGTGAAAGTTGCTAAGTTGGAGAACGAAGTATAAAAATAAGAAAGATAAAAAAAACTAATTTTTAAATCAAACAATCAAGACTCTTCAGTAGACATTTATAATTTTAAGAAACCTTTTGTAATTTTAGTTTTATACTTGAACGAATGATGAGTGATTGAAGGTTTTAGTCTAAGTATTGTACATATATATTTTCTATTTAACATAGAAAACACTGTTTATTTATCTCCATTATATTTAAATGCAATTTACACCTGCATTATTAAATTATATCAATACCGAATACATGTTTCAATTTCTCTCACCACCCTATGTTATACTGTCCATTAAAAGTGGTTAATTAAAATACCACACCATTCTTTATGGTTTTAAGCAATAATAAAAGAATTTGTGTATCCCGACCATGCTTCTTATGCTTCTTTTCCATACCGTAAAATGGGGCGAAATTGATAATTTTAAAAATGTTTTTGTAATTTTTTTCTTAACATAGAATGTAGTTGAAAAATACAACTGTATGCGTGAAGCATAGACAAACAAACTATGTTATATTAAAGACAAAATTTCCTTATATTTTTCAAAATAAAAAATATTTTGTGGCGTATCAACTTTATACTCTAAGTGGGGCGACTTTGATAGCCCCAGTGAAATTCAGTTAAGTGATATGTCTTTAGGTAAAAGGTGTCAATGCCGCCCCGTTTTAAATTCTGCTTGGCAGTTTTAAAGTTATACTTCATTGAAGTTTTGGGGTGACTAGGTAATTAAAATAAAAGAGGGTTTATTTTAATAATGTTTTATTATAAAACTAGTCTTAAATCGAATTAACTGTTTAAACAAAGTTTGAATATACTTCCAAAACAACAAAATACAAAATTGTTACATTTTGAAAACAGTGTTGATTATGATTTCTTATACCAAAGTCATTCTAAAATCTAAGGAACAGAAAATAAATTCTAAATATTAAATAAACAAAACATGAAATTATTAAATAATGATGCGTTTAAATTTCCAAAACATCGACCCTTTTATCAAATTCAAATTCCTTTGTTTCTCCATTTTCTGTTGGAAGTGGCAATACTGCTATGATATCCGAATAGGGAATGATGCTTAAATCTTTTTCGACCAATTTAAACACTGTCTTTTCATTATTTGTAGATTTTAGCCCCACTACGCTATACTCGTTTTCTGAGTATTTTTCCTCTATCCTGCAACCATATTTAAATACCGTAGCCTTTCTCTTTCCTGACAAAAACTTCCCCAAAATATATGTTCCAGGTGTCATAAGATACATTTCTGGTGTTAAATATTCTACTTCGTCTGTTGCACTTGGGTCTTCATGGCTAATCGTACTTTCGTCTGACGGTAGTGTCAAGTTTCTCTCAACTATTTCATCATCTGAGTGATTATTTGTAGCAACACTTTTTCCTGGAATAACGTAAAGCCTGTTTTTTTTTTTCGATGTGGAGTTTCCGTATTATTTCCAAACCGTTTCTCTTTTAGCAAGTTCGTTAAGCTGTTGTTCATTTCGTTAGCCGGATCATGTTCTAAGTCTGGAATTTTATCTAACACTTTAAAGCGATCTAATGGAAATAGGCCTGTTGCGTAAAATCCGTTTATCATATTTCTCTTAACGGCTGATAGCAAATGATCTCCTGGTTTATTCTGGGATTGTGACTCAACACTATCCATTTCTTCCAGTGCAGTTTTAAGTAGGGATGAAAACCTTTCTTTTGGAATACCTGAAGAAGACGTGTGTAGCAAAGTTTTGCACCACGCGACCTTAAAGGGCTTAAAGAATGCAACATCTAGTGGCTGGCATATGTGCGTCGAGTGCGGTACTAAGCATGCGTCGAGTGCGGTACTAAGCAAACAAATTCTATATTATTTTGATGGCAAAAATTAGTCACTTCATCATTGAAGTGTGAAGCCAGGTTATCTCCGACAAGTACCTTCTTTCCCTCCAGACGCCTAGCATGGGGTAGTAAAAGGGACGTAAACCAGTCCCCAAACGTTACACTATCGATCCAACCATGAGATGTTCGATTAAATCTGCAACCGTTGGCACAACATGGGCTAGTACAACATGGGGCTCCTTTAATACCACCTTCCTTCCATGTGTTATATAAATGCTCGCTCTTGTATATAACATATGGTGGAAGTAACGTTCCATCTGCCGCACCGCATATCATAATAGTAGTACAGCTTTTGGAATAATTTACCATATTTTCGGGATATTTTATACCTCTGCGGTAGATAAGCCGACGAGATCCTGGGTCATCTCCCACCTTGGTCTCGTCACAATTGAATACGTTGGCTGGTGGTACCCCGTTTAAAGTTGTTGTCATATTATCAAAATATTCATTTACTGACTGTCAGCTAACCTTTGCGCGCGCTCTGTTAATATTCCTCGAAACACGCTGTGAAGCGTTACACTTGTGCCTACTTAAAAGGCTTAGAGCCCAACTTTTTCCCGGTAGGTTGTTTGAAAATTTTTGAACTACGCGACCTCTTTTATCCAAATATTTTTTGACAAGCATCCGAAGTTCTAACAAATCCAGCGGAAATCCCCAATCCGAACATTGAAGAGCACTGTTGAGAATAGCTTCTTCCTCCAGTTTTGTAAATACAGTTTGTCCCCCAGCTTTACTTCCATGTTTTCCATGGAACTTATTATGTAGAGTGCCAAAAGGGATTTTATATTGTTTTATGCATTTTTTCTAATGCGTCATTCAGTTGGGCATCCGCATAATTCCTATAGGATCGTGTGCCAGCCGTTTTCTGATACTTTCTCACCATCTAAGGCAAAAGAAAAAATAGTTAAGACCAGGACGATGCAAAAGGGGCGACTTTGATACCTCACAAAGTCGCCCCCCTAGACGTATCAATGTCACCCCACTAACTATATCAAACTGACCCCACGTTACAATTTACAGAAAATTTGGGTTCATGATAAAACTGGCCTTGAATTGTATACGTTAATATTTGCAGAACAGGTGTACCTATTAACGTGCTATACATAAAACACATGATAATAACAGCTTACCTTGGTGCAGGCAAAGTTATTTCAACTCCAACTTGATACCAAAAATTATGCTAAATCAAAACGTGCAAAAATTGAGGAATTTCGTACGCGGTTTCTCTCTACGATGCGTACTCAATCGGCTTAACACGTGTACTAAACAATTATACTATGGGCGCGCAAATACAAGACGAAGGTGGCGTGTCATCAGTTAGGATAGTGGGGGCAGAAGTTTCTATCAAAGTCGCCTCCTGATATCAAAGTCGCCCCATTTTACAGTATATCAAAGAAATCACTCCGAAAATAATTAAAATTTTTAAAAATGAACCTCAAAATTGGCCTTAAAAATGTTAAATCGATTGGTAATTTGTATTCAAAATTAAAAGATAAAATTATTACTGTAAATTACTCAAATTTAGTAGACTCAATACCATGTAATAATTATGATAAAAACTATATTGTAGAAACATCACAAAATCTAAGAAACAGAATTTTCGTACAAAAATTGCCATCAGCTTCAAAAAAAAAACATTTTTGCTTTATCTGAACACACATACATTACTGATCGATCTCATGCCAAACTTCAATGAAATTAAAATTCTCCGTAAAGATAAAAAATAAATAAAAGGTTATTTTTAGAATGGTTGAAACAAATTCCAAGGGAACTGAAATTGATGATATAAGAATTTAAGCTCTATTTATTCTTTTATATTGTCACTAAATCAAAGATAATTAATACAGAAGTATTTTTTTGAAGTCTGATGTCACTTTTTTGTCCAGAAATTTTGTTTCTTAGATTTTGTGATGTTTCTACAATATACTTTTTATCACAATTATTACATTGTATTGGGAATACTAAATCTGAGTAATTTAAAGTAATAGTTTTATCTTTTGATTTTAAATACAAATTACCAATAATTGATTTAACATCCTTAAAGGCAAATTTTACACGTTTATTTCTAAAAATTTTAATTATTTTCGGGGTTAGTTCTTTGATATATGAAAAAGAAGCATAAGAGACATTTGGAATATCATTATTAATATTCTACAGGTAGTAATTTAGAAGAGCATGCACCCGATTCTGAGGAATGGAAAATTGCAAGGAGTAGGAGAAGAAAAAAATTGGAACTAAAAAATCGCCCAGCTCCGGAGAAAGGAAGCAACAAGGAACAGACAAGTCTAAAAATGGCTGAGCATTATAAATGGCTTTTTGTATCTGGCTTTGACCCAGGGACAGAGACAGCTCACATTTTAAAATATATCAAGGACAATGGATTCCAGCAAAAATGTATATGTGAGAAAATGAAAACCAAAAATGAACAGAGAAGTTCATTTAAACTAGGGGTGCCAAGATCAATAGGAGAGCATATTGGGACTGGTTTGTTTTGGCCAGAAGGGGCCTTTATAAACCATTTTATGAATCTTCAAAGCCGACAAACAACAAAGCCTCAAATCAGCCAGAGGTCACCAATGGGGCAACATTAAAACTTCTTCAATACAATGTTACATCCTTACGGAATAAAACCAATGAACTAGAGTTAATCTTAAACTCAAATAACATTGATATTGTCTGCATCAGTGAACACAGCATGGTAGAAGAAGAAATAAAATCTGTATACATGTCCCGATATAAGCTCAGCAGCCAATTTAGTAGACAAAACTTTTTAGTAGCAATATTTACAAAATCTACAATAGAAACAGTCACTGACTTAGATATTATCTCACATTTGTCAGTTGAAAAAGACTTGGAAATCTGTTGTATATATTTAAATGATTTTAAACTGTTTGTATTGTCAATTTACAGATCTCCATCTGGAAATTAAAAAAAAAAATTGTAAAATTTTGGAGAAAGTGTTGTTCAAAATAGATGTAAGTAAAAAAATAGTCTTGGCAGGTGATTTTAATGTTCATTTTGGTTCAAATAGTGTAGAGGACATCAGGCTAAAAGACTTCCTAATTTCTTTCAGTTTTAGGCAGATGATTTTTTGCAAAACAAGGGGCCGAAATTGTATAGATAATATTTTCCTAAATTTTGCAGAACAACACAGCACAGTTGAGAGTACAGCTTTTTACCTTTCTGACCACCTGGCTCAGGAGATAAGTATATATGGTCTAAATATTTCTGTGTGTTCCTCTGAAAGTAGAAAGACTTGTCGACCGATAACTCATAAAGGTAAGGTATGTTTTCATGCAGCAATTGTAAGGTATCATGGGATTTTATTGATGTTGGGTCGCTTAGTTTGGAAGAAAAGACCACTATGTTCTTGAATCAAATCTGTAACTGCTTCAAAGGTGCATTTCCTGAAAAAACGTTTATTAACAGATTAAAGAACAATTTAGAACCACAACAAACGGGTTGGTTTAACTCAAATCTTAGAGAACTTAGGAAAATAGTGAATGAACTGAATGCTTTTTATAAAGTTATGCCAACCCCACACTTATTGAGGCAGCGGAATGATGCGAGACATGAGTATAGAAAACAAATTAGATTATCAAAAATAGCACATAACGATAACTTAATAAAGATATCAAGTAATCCTTCTAAGACTGCATGGTCCATCATCAATCAAAATCGATCAACAAATAAAAATACAACAAATACCACAATTTCTCCCGAACATTTTAATAAATATTTTGTAAATATTGCCCATGAATTACTGAAAAATCTAAATAGGTGTCCAAACCAAAACATAAAAGAGCTGAGAGGGCCAATGCTTAAATTCAGGGAAGTATCTTATATAGAAGTTAGAGACATCATCCATTACTTAAAACATAAATCTAGTCGTGACATCGATGACCTCAGTGTTCCTTTGACTAAATCAATTAAAGAATTAATTTTATATCCATTAACTAAACTTATAAATTTAGCTATCATAAATGGTTATTTTCCTATTTCCCTGAAATATGCTCTAGTCATTCCAATATATAAGAATAAGGGTGATATCAATGATGAAGGTAATTATAGACCAATTTCTCTGCGTCCCATTCTATCAAAAGTGTATGAAAAATGTATGGCTGAGTAAATTATTCAGCATTTTGAGAAGTATGAACTTTTTAATGAGGCTCAGCATGGTTTTAGGAAACACAAAAACGCTACATCTGCTATCATAAGTTTTACAACAAGGGTCATTTCACATTAAAGCGACATACGCATGTCTTCTTAATTTCTTCAAACAAATAATAATTTTATATCTCCAAAATTATATCAACTACGAGCAATGCTTGATATCTTTTAGGAACAATAATTCTTGTTTCGAATGAAGCAAGATTATTTTGAAAAAAAGTCGCTCAAACCGTAAAATTGTAATTACCCTGGCCTGCCCGCAAGCCATTCATATCTCTTGAAAACTGTCTTAGTATGACATTTTAGTAAAACTATCTAATCAACTAAATAATACAGTTTTATCCAAGTATTTTCCATGTACCAAGGCCTCAGAAGGCGCAAAAAAATTATTAATTTCAAAAATATACGAAATATTTAAGTTGTCCTCAATGTATTGTGTAATTCCCCTGTGAAATCAAATTTAATAATTTTACAAGCGAATTTTCATACTTTCTTAGATTGCACGATACTTCTGGCAACAATGCGATATGTTGTTGTTGCTATGCCAAATGGAATTTAACGGTTAAACATAAATCAGTAGCCGCGTGGCTTTCGAGTTGCAGTGTCGATTCGGTGCCAGTCACTTTGTAATTCCACTATGTCATCATATTTTCTTTGAAAATGTAAGTAAATTACTAGCTAATAAGTATATTCTAGAATGATGTAGGATACGTTGAAGAAGTATCTATATTTTCCATTATATGTTTAAAAAAATATAAGGAATTTCTTGGAAATCTGTAATTCCCCTGGCGTAATCCCCCTGTTGAATTTTACGCCAGGGGAATTACGTCTTTAACAGGGGAACTACATTACATAGTAAGTGTATACAAAATATGTTATTTTTATTGCAGATTTGTGTAACAATGGCTAAACAACCAAAAAAGAGCAGAGAAGAAATATTAGAAAAGAAAAGAATAGCGGAAAGGGCTAGGTATCAGAGAATAAAAAACGATAGGCAAAAGCATGCTGAACAAAAGGAGAAAGAAAAATTAACATATCTAAAGAAAAAGGACCAGGGAAAAGTGAAGGCAGCAAAAGATATGACTCCTAGGGCAAATCGAGAGGCTAGAAAACGCTGGAGAAAGAATATCAAGGTTTTCCGAGCAAGGCAATCCAATCTCAAAAAAGAAACTTTACGATTTATGAGAGAAAACTCGCCAACCTCTACAGATGCTGATGAAAATTCAAACGCTTTAGACAACGAGATGGTGGATCAAAGAAAAATAGTTGCCAGGAAAATGGCAGAAGTCATAAGAAAGAGGAGAAATAAAGAAATAAGGGAAAAAGATGTACAAATAAAACTCCTCAAAATGAAAGTAGAAAAATACAGGAAAAGGCTAAAGCGCGCAAGAAAAAATCATCAATTTAAAAACCCGATAACTCCCAATACGAAAGTTTGCACAAATGTTGAACAACTTCTAGTCAATCCAACTGAAGAGGCTAAAAAGCAAGTTACAAAAAAGTTATTGTTTGGTGAAGTAATCAGGCAACAATTACAAGAAAATTATTCCTCATTAAACACCTTAAATGAAAAAATTACGTTTACGAAAGCAGTCACGGGACCAATAGTTCGCAAGTACAATGTTTGGAAAGACATTGAATGTATTACCCCAAGAAGACTGAGAACTGCTGTAAGTTCATCAAATTCGTTTATGCATTCAAGAGAAAGACTGAGAAATAATAGTACGTTTTGTAAAATCAAGAAGACTGTTGTTAGTTTTTTAGAAGAAGACTGTAATTCTCGTCTATAACCGGGCAAGAAGGATTTCGTCACAAAAAAAATAAGGTTAAAAAACAGAAATGTTTACTTATAGACACGCTAAAAAACTTACACAAGAAATTTGTATTAAACCATCCCGAATTGAAATTGGGATACACACTATGTTGTAAAATGCGTCCATTTCTGATCATGACACTTGTCTTTGCATAACTCACAGCAACTTCGAATTTGTTTTGAAGTCGCTTTATAGCTTCAACATTATAGCTGTACGAACTCATCAACAGTTTTTGCTAAGCATATGTTGCGATCGTTACAATGAAGAATGTCTTTCTAGAAAATGCTTTACCTGTATTTCTAAAAGAGTTCATTACAAAGAATTTGATAATTCTAAATTAATCACTCTGAAACAATGGACTATTGTTTCGGAAACCATAATTGATGGGAAGACGGAAAAGTCTCGTAAAATTAGAAAATATATGAAAAAACATCCAGAGTACCTCCTAGAGATGTAATACTTCTTCTAGAAACATCTCTATGCTCATTTTTGAATCATCAGTTAAATATTGTTCATCATTACAATAATTTCAAGTTGCTTAAAGATCAGTTGTCCCAGCATGAGCGCATTATCCATATGGATTTTAGTGAAAACTACAACACTAAGCTAGGTGAAGAGATTCAAGCATTTCACTTCGGTGGTTCTAGAACCCAAATAACTCTACACACTGTTGTAGTTTACACTCGCAACGCTGATAACAATCTACATCTTGTCATTGTTCATTTTCTAACAATTTAAGTCACGGACCCGCTGCCATTTGGGCGCACCTGAAGCCTATTCTTGATTTATTACCGGAGAAAGTTACGGATATTCATTTTTTAAGTGACGGTCCTGTTACACAGTATCGTAACAAAACTATGTTCTTTATGTTGGCAACTCAGCTAGCTTTATTTTTTTCAAATGTAGCACGCTTTTCATGGAATTTCCACGAAGCCGGCCATGGCAAAGGTGCGCCCGATGGAGTAGGTGCTGTTTGCAAAAGAACGGCAGATAGGTGTGTTTCAATGGGTAAAGACGTTACTTCCTTAGATGTTTTAGTTAAAATTATTCAGGAAAATTGTCCATCTATTAAGACCCACATTATAAACATCAACGATATTGAAAACGTGTTTGATATTATAAATCAAAATAAAACAAAAATTATACCATTTGTGGGGACTCTAAGGGTTCATCAAGTTTATGGAAATACCAAAGTTCCTGATAAAATTGTATTAAAGTATCTTAGTTGTTTTTGCACGAAAGAAGGCTGTTATCATTACAAGTTAGGTGAATTGCATTATTCTAATTTAAAACAAAAAAAAAAACGTGTTTTGTTAATTGAAGAAATGTACTCAGAGTCTGATTCAGAAGAAAAGGAGTTAGTAAACCCTGCAAGTACTGCTCAAAATCAAACTGCTGGCTTCGAATTAGCTGGAGTGGCTGGATGCTCTGGTGCTGGACCTCCTCGGTACATGCCTGGTGATTATAAACTAGTTAAATTATGCTCGAGAAAAATACCTATAAATATGCCGCAATCTGTTTGGACGAAGTAGAGGAAGAAGAAGGAGAACTGAAAGTTACGTTTCTTAAATTATGTAGTGAAGATGGCACAGTATTCAAGGTGAATGATAAAGATGTTTCTTATGTACCACTGGAACACATCATTGACAGGTTACCAATACCAAGTATTATGTTAAAAGGAGATCGATGTTTTTATAAATTTTCAAAGCCAATTGATGTGTTTGAGCACTAAATTGTTCTTCTAGCTTTTTATAAAGAAATCGCTTTTTCAGTTTTTATTCTTATATTTTTTGAAGAACTAATTTGAAGAATATATTTTGTCCGTTGTTGTAGGTACATTATACAACATAGTTATTTTTTAAGTTGTTTTTTATGATTGATGTTTTATTTTGTTATGGATCTAATTTAAGACTGTACGCCCATTGTTTTTTATTAAGGTCTTAAATTTACTGATGAATCTCAAATTTTTTTTAACTGTTTTGAGGTTGTAGAGTTTAAGTTTTATTTTTTGTTAACTTTAATACTTATTTTTGAATGTTCCTGTTCGTTACAGAGTTAGTTAGCGGATTATTAGTTGAATAAAAGAGATTATTAAACTTTTGTATGCATCCAGTTGGTTTGAATATTTACGAATATCATTACCCCGTCACAAAAAAGTAATTTCCCTGGTAGGTGTAATTAGCCTGTTAGGTGTAATTACCCTGGATAATGTATTTCCCCTGGAAGGTAAAAATTTGGAAAAAAGACTAGAAATTTGTCTGGCCCTTCGGGCAGCCAACTTTACATGGAGTATTAACGCAATTAAAAATGTTAATTTATATCTGGAACGAATTTCATGCTGTTGCCACTTTCACTCTATAAATGGTCGCCTTAATGTGAAATGACCCAACAACTGTTATGGAGGTATATGAGAGTCATGCAAGCACTGTCTTTTGTGACCTAAGCAAAGCATTTGATTGTCTCTCACATGAACTCTTACTGCAGAAATTTTCCACTTATAATTTTCATGAGACAAGCGTAGAACTAGTAGAATCATATCTGTAAGACAGATCTCAAACTGTCAAAGTGAGGGATGTGTCTTCGAAGAGCCTGGAATTGACTATTGGCGTACCACAGGGATCAGTTTTAGGTCCACTTTTATTTCTTATATATATATATAT
>MU195096.1:4864-15744 GCA_016904865.1 Pissodes strobi | reverse complement strand
GACGTTCCTGCCAGCCAATACAATGCAGCCCCTCTTGTCACAAACTGTCATTGATCAGCTCCAGACTTTATACTTTGGTGTTCTCCAGCCTGGGGGAGGAGGATGGAATGGTGGGGGCGTCACTCCCCGAATGTATTCGAATAGTCCCTTCACTTGTCATTCCTTTGCTTTTAAATTTCACTGTAAGATTGTTGCTGTTTTAAATTTAAAAGAAAAAACCTTGAAGCCAATAGGTTGAACCTTAAATTAAGATTGTGTTTTCTTGTTTAATAAAACGTGCCTAACAATCCTGTACAACATCAGCGGAGCTTTTCCAGTTTAGCTGGTGGAACTGGTGGCTCTCACGAACTCCACTCCTGGCTATTACAAACACGACTCTCCGGTGTTAGGTTTTTTTTAATTAAAATCTTTACCTTTTTAACTTTAATAAGGAAATCGTGTTGCAATGATAATTTAAAATAATAAATGAGTCAAAAAGGATTTATTTCAGTAAGTCAAGCAACTTTTATTAGATATTCACCAGTAAAAATTGATATTTGTAAATAAATATAAGTAGTTAATTTTCTAACAAAAAAGGTATGATAGAGAATTAATGATTTTAATAATAATGAGTTACGTAAAATATATTCTGTGTTATTTATTATTGTAGTAAATTCCCTTGGGTGTTTAAAATACATGTTTTATTTCAATCCTATGAATAATATTACAGCAACCTATGGAGAAGCAGTTCATTAAATTTGATAATTAAAAAGTTGATAACTTACCCCTCTTTATGGATGACAGATAATTAAAAACAATTGTATATCTCGTCTATAAGTTTATATACTGTACTGAGTTATGTTAAATAAATAATTATATTTGCTTTCTTAGTGAAGTCAGTGGTTATCCTAATAGGAACGGGGGTAAAGGGAACATGACTCCTCTCATCTATCAGTATCTATTGGTGCGAAAACAGAATAGAAAATATTTTAACAATTTATTAAAGAAAATTTTCTCCAAATATTATAAATGCTTTTTGCAAGAAACAAAATTTGCAAATCGAAAAATATATTTCTATTTGTGTTTTGCAACTTACATTTTCACATTTAATTATCCTAATATAAACATATACAACTAAAAATTGAAAGCATCAAAATAGTCGAAAAACGCTTTACTCATCAACAACTCAGTCCAGAATCGCAACTGACAGGGGCATTAACTCTTGCTTTCATGGACCTCGACATAATAATATTTTGGTGTTTATTATGAGAAATATTCGTAAGTAATTTACTGGCCTATATTTAATAAAAAAAAATATATTATTTATAATGAGAAATATTCGTAAGTATTTTACTGGCCTATATTTAATAAAAAAAATCTGACGATTCCAAAATTATTTTATAAATAACACTTCAAGTTTTAAGTAACCAAAAGCCGTCCTAAAATATAGCCGTCTTTTTTGAATGTGGTTTGTGTATAACTGGATAACTTCTAATAAAAAATAAAGCCTTACTTATATCATGTTACTAAAATTGGGATGGGTCTAAACTTTGATGAAAGTGTATGATTGCTCTTTAGGATAAGCATAAGTTTGATGGTTTTAAGCACCAGTGTGAAACAACCGCTAGTAATATGAGACAAAGGATATAACTTTGCCAGATAATCAGATACTTTCTTCACAAGAATAGCAGCAACGTCACAAACCCCGCATTAGGTAACATATTAAAATTTGTTACTGCTGATAGGAACAGATATCGTCAAACTAAAGTGACTAGAGACACACGAATTTTTTTTAACTAGAAATATATTTCAATCTGCGAAGATATTGCATTGTTTCTGTTATTAATTTTTTTTTTCGTTAAGTAAGACCTACGGTGTATGATATATGCACTTTGATTTTCAGGTCAACACTTTTTTAAAATTCGAGCTAAAGAGTTGTCGACGAAGCGTGCAAATAGGTTCAATTCTAATTTTTTTTTAATTATAAATTCTGAAAGCGCTGGATCTAGAGTGTATGCAAAGTTTTATAATTTTCCGATGCTAATTTACCTGTTAAAATATTACGAATATTACGTGTTAAACTATTAATTTACATAAAAGACAACAGTTTTCACTAGTCTAACAATGTTTCTTAATCAAAGGTTATTGAAAGTAAATGTGCGGCGTAGATTTCAGCAGAAATGCGACAAGGAATGTTGATTGAGAATTATCTAAGAATATTGGTATTAAGTAACAAAAAATCAGTGAGAAGTTAGCACAGACCTTTAAGTAAAATGCAAATAAAATGTGTTAAATAGCAATTTAAAATTAGATCTGATCAGTCCTTCCTTACATCCAGCCTTGGGTGCTCCTACTAGAATGATCACGACAACATGTATGGAGCAGATAGTCTCTCATGGCTCTCCTTAAGAAACACGTGTGAGGTTGAATCAGGATATCAGGAAGTATTTGCCAAAAACTTGGACAAACAGGGGTTGTGGATTCGAAAACCCATAAAGTACGATGGAGGGAATAATACCAAACGGATACTAATCAGTAAAAACTGTAAAGAAATATCCTAATTAGAAGGATTGTCGGAATAAAAATGATGATACAATTTTGACATACGTGTACACATGCTGGCAAACCAAAAATAAGAAATTACCACGCAAAGGCACAGGCGCGGATACAATGGGTGCAATTGCCGCACCCTGAACTTTATTTTTGCAACCAATTTCAAAATATCGTCAGACAATGTGCATGTATTGCATTGCGAAATAGGTAAAGTGGAACAAAAGTGCCCCTCCCTGAACGAATTCCTGGATCCGCGCCTGTAAAGGCAGGACTAAGCCATCCCAGGAAAGGATGACTGACTATGTTCTATATAAGGCATGGCTCAAGAAAAAAATATTTCTGAACATTAGCAACCTCCCTTGTTCAAGAGTAAGATAGCACCTACCAACTCTTAATTCCCGCCGACCTTGTTCGATCTTCCTCCGTCACGGTACTTTATTTACACTGTTAAAGGGATAAAATCTGAACTTCCCAAGGACATGAACTTCGGTTAAATTAACAGATTCTAGGACTTAATACTGAGCATGTAATACCAATGCTTTTAATTATTTATAGTTAAAGGTCGCTGTGCTTAACATTTATTATTATATAAATATATCTACATATACTACTAAGACATAACGAATATAATAATGCTTATAATAAATTAGTTGTTGCTATCACATAAACAATACTAGCGTTGGACATAAATATTACAGTAACAATTTACCGTTACATAACCCTTTTAACAAACCATACAAAAATAAATATGAGAACAATATTAGTCAAAGCTATGAACACGAATTAACAATATCATATCTAGATCAAACAACTCAAAAAAAAATTGTTATAACCCTTTTGCTTAAAGAGAACACACACAGCTCTAAACCCTACTATTTACACAATACATACATAAGCTTTCATAAATCAGGGTAAATTATTATGAAATGATAAATGCAATAATTTTTTTCTTCAAACGTCAGTAGATCCGTCATTACTCGACTGTGTAGGCGGCCGTGAAGTTTCGTTTTTCCTCCGCAGGAGCTTTACTTTTCACTTTTCCGCCGGCGGAGGTAAAAGTGTTGTCATAGCAACATAGATACAATACAAACAGACAACAAAATAAGCGTCAACAACTCAAGATTTATTAAACTACAATTTGTATTTATTTATCACTCAATTTGTGACTGCATTTCTAAAAATCACTAATTTAGGAACAAATTGGTTATTATTTAATCGAACTTACTCAATAACTGCTTATCAATACGGAATTAAAACGCAATCGGAGACGCAATCTTAAAAAATAATTATTGTTGACAGTGTCCACTGACAGCTTTATGTTACATTATATTCACCGACACCGGTCTAAGCAAGGCCACCTACGACCGTGGTCTAAGCCGCCTTGCGAACCCATTTATCTTTAATAATAATTAGATATTATTACTATTAAAAAGAGATGTTTTTGCATTAATTTGTCGACATTTGAAGAAAAAATAGCATATTTTATTTGGAGGAAAAGTTACTTTTCATGGCTTGCTCTCTATTACCAGCCTCACTCCGTTCGGCTGTTAAACACGAGCGCGCCATGAAAAGTATCACTTTTCCTCCATATAAAATAATATACTATTTTTCAACTATACATGTGATTCAATTTCCTAATGCATTTTTTATCAGAACTATTACATTTCAGATGTCTATTATTAAATTTTAAAGTCTAAAATATTTGTAGTCTTATAAATAGTTTTATTACAAACAGCTTGGGAAAATTTGAACAGGGATGGAGAAATTGTACTTTTTCAAATATATTCACGAGATTAGATTTTTTTCGCCATGTTCTCAAATTGCGAGATGAAAATACGTTCAAGGCTGTATATAAAATGTACCCACCCTTCTGGTGGTGATGATAAACCACCAAAAGTACCTTTGTTGCATCAAAAGCTTTAAAATGAGACAGAAGTTTGTCTACATCAATACTAGTACATTCTCTGGTGAAAGCATAGCAAATATCACACGAATATACTTCCAGACATCTTTTCATCAAATATCCACAAACATAATAGAAAGCATTCTGTGTTACGGTAATTGCAATCAGGCAATGAAATTGCTTCAATTGGTGTTTCCAACTCTTTATTAATACCTTCTACCACGTCCATGGATTTTAAACTAATGAGAACATCATCTAACTCCACCCTGCACTTCATGTGAGTTGAGTGGAAATGCACAAATAATTTTCTAAAGGCACTTTGAAACTGTGTTGGTGCGGGATTTATGCAATTGCCTCCCTGTTGCCTTACACTTCTAAAGAAATTTTCTAAACAATCAGAATTTAGTCTTCTGAGTTTAAGGTACTTATACCCATCAATTTAAATTTAGTTGCCATAAATTGAGAATACCTCTTATTGTAATAGACCAACATTTAATAATCTTGACCACTTTTGTTTAATACCTTAAAATTTGGCGAAAAATCCAAAGCTTCGTTTTAAAATTCTAATTGTGAATCAGATCTGTCAAATACATTCTTAAATTTATAAGAATTATTTAATGATAAAAGTTCAAAATATCAAACAGATTATTAAATTTTTCAACAATTTCAATTGTTGCAAAAGCTTCATTTGGAAGTGCACCCAAACTCATGCATGTATTCATACCACTGGCAATTGAGTGGCTCAAAAGTTGAGCGGCATAACTCACTCTCATGTTTTCAAAAGTTGTGGGATTAAGGTGAGAATTTGTGAGTTTGGGTGCACACCTGTAGAACTGCTTTTTATCGGAATTATAGAAACATTTAATAAATGACCAAGGCGTTTTTCTACACTGAAAGCAAACAGTGTGGTGCTGCCTTAAGTTATTGCAGGTGGCCTTAATTAAGTCACATGGGTCAAAATATAAAACATATTGTAAATATGTTCTATATTGTTGTGGAGGATTCATTTTTACCTTGGAATTGATTGCCTTTGGCTCCACAAATGACTAAACTTCAGGATGTAACTGAAGCCTGGCTCTATAACAGTTCAAACCAAGTTTAATCATTTGTGGAGCCAAAGGCAATCAATTCCAAGATAAAACATATTCTCACGTCCTATCTGAAAGTCTGGATTTTCAGTTGTAATACAGAGAAGTAAATAAATAAATAAATAAATAATCGCTAGACATTTAGTCAAATCAATAAAATTCGAGTCCATGACACTTGCTATGCCTTCCACTTTTAAATATATATATATCCTTTAAATTAAAAATACAATCTTCTAAAATATAACGAAGTTTATCACCTTTTAGTTGAGTGCTTACGATCGATACAAAGGATGCAGTGTTTATCTTTATCAGTCATTTTCTTCATTTTGATTTCAAGGGCCTTATATCCTGATTTATTGTGTAGTCCTGGTTGACATTGTAGCTTTTCAGCATATATAGCTGATGAAAGGTGAGGAGGTAGAACACGATTATCTTTTCGTAAGTTCATTGGTTTAATATCATCCAAATCTACCCTTTTTGTTTATTCATCTTTTAAAATACCAGGACCTGAAAGTGATAATGAGAATAAAGATATTGATGATAAAGTATCAACCACAATCATAAGGCTATTTTATTGCAGTCAAACAATATCATGTTAGACCCAATAAAGTGTCTGACAAACATCAAATAGTACAACTCATATAAAAACTAGAACTATTTATGTGACCAGTAGGTCCTTTCTGTTGGGTACATGACTCATAAAACAAGGTAGTGTTTCTAGTACATATTGTTTATTGAATTATTGTGATCATAAGATGAGGTGAAATATTTGAATTTTGAGTATCTATCAGGGTAATTACTGCTTTGTAACTCACTTGTAAATAATAAATCCAACCAATAAAACTATTCTACTCATGAAATTCAAAATGCTCTTGCTAAATTCAGTCATAATGATTAGACAAACAAAATAGCTGAAGCAGATTGTGCCGTTAGAAGCAATAATAATAATTTATTTTTTATATAATCAATGAATAATTGCTTTAAAGATTTACCTGATACGATCTTGATTTTCTTTGGTGGTTTCTGAGATGAATCTTGACTTGTCTCAAATGCCCGTTGTAGATATTGACCAAATATTGTAGAAATTGCATCAGGTACCAAGTGCATTCTTGCAGAGGTTATCTTAGAAAAATACTTTTCCTCAAAGTGAACTTCGCATCGTCTATATGCCATCATCTGTTTAACTGGTTTATCCAGTATATCACTTGTGATAGAAGCTTCTGTCCAGACTTTGGCACTGAAAAAAATCTCATTAGATTACTGTAATTATCAAACGTAAAAAAATTATTTTTAACACAAGCTTGGTCTTTTTACAGTTTTTGATTAAAATACAGGGGGGCAGAGATTTTAAGCCTGTCATTATACTCAGAAAATGAAGCATTTATAACACATCGAGGCACATATTATTGCAGTTTTGGAATGCCAGCTAAGTTTTGCAGTGTGTCTTTTACAATTTGCAATCAAAATGTAAGTGGATTTGAACTAGACATCTACACATTTAACAAAACTAGAGTACCTAGAGCAAAACCTTTAAATATCAAGTGTGATGTAATTATGTTTTAAGTTTATCGATATAAACTCGTCTATGAATATCAAATTACCTATTCTTCTCTGATACATCATTTACAAAATCCTTGATAGAATGCAATACTTTTATCTGTGAAGGCATACTGGAATAAATTTTTATTTCCAAGACCCAATATATTTTTAGCTGAAATATATTATATTTCATACATAATTCCCATGTTTTAGTTTTACAATAAAGGCCTAAAGTTCAAAATATTCCATTAGCTTTTCATTGTATCCAAATAATAAAATAGTCAGTTCTCATTGAAACACCCTTTATATATGGATGCCATTCCTTTGCACAACAAATATTATGTTTAATGAAATAAAATAAAAAAAGACAGAAACAAATTAAAAGTTAATAAAAATCTTGCAAGGAAATACGTGTCTTAAGAGGTTGGGTTATCACATAAATGCACTAAATAGGTAATGCTGATTTACTTACGGTGTTTTAGAAACAGAATCAAATAGCAATTCTGCTATTTTCTTTTTTTGACGATAACCTGAATTTTTGTTTGCGAAGATACTAATGATTTTTTTTTTGGAATTATTGGGTAAGGTAAGTTTTTTTTGGCAGCAAATAACTGTTCCCAACTTGATGTCTAAATATTCATTATTCCCAACTAGCTTAATGTTATTGGGGGGACAACCTACAATGATGTCTTTCTGTCTATTTTTAAAAAATTCTTAATCCTTTGTTCGTAGTAAACTCCTTTTCGGGTATGGATTATTTGTACCCACTTGAATTCTTCTAATTTCAGGTTATTATCCATTAGATAGGTAGGTAATGACAGGTAAAGATATATACATACATCTGTGATTCAAACGCACTATAGACACGTTATGCTACTTATTTAACCGAGAAACTCATTATATTACACAAATCGAACCGCCCTTCTATTTTTCCTTTTCCGCGGAATCGAAATCGTTGGATAGGACAAGTTAGGTTCTCTTCTTTTATATCAGGCCTACTAAACATAAAACTCAGGCCTTACAACAAATAACGTCTACAAACTAATACAGGCCGAAATAACTTAATTCCTTTACAATAGAATTATTTTGCTGAAAATTGCCTAAAAACCCTTCAATCCCCTCATGTGGGAACAGCATAACAAATTTTATAGGATCTTACTCTAATTAAGAGAGACGATTTTTCAAGCACATATCGATGGTATAATTCCAAAAGGGCGAACAGACCAGAAACCACATTTTGAGAAATAACGAGTTTTTAGTTTAACATATACAATGTAATAAAAATATGTATGTATATCAAGAGGTTTGGGAATACGGAGGTTAGCAATGGAATGTAATTCGATAATGTTTATAAATTAAAATTTGAAATTATCGAAAATAATTAAGATTTTGTGGTTGTTCGTCGTTTTGCCTTAAAAAAATATTGTGTCTTGTTCGTCTGGATGTTCGCCATTTTACTATATCTTACGGATATTAGCCTTTTTGCTTTATTATTATTTTTAAGAAGGATATTCTCCACCAGATTTAGCTAATTTAAAAAAAAACTTCTTTCTGGATTATTATAATATTTTTATTCATTAAACAAATACATTCAAGTCCTTAAGTTAATTATTCTGAAGATGGGTCCTCTTCATCTGTTTTGACTAAAATATTTGATACACTTGCTTTAAACGGAAGTGACAGGAATTCATTGTGATACCTTTTAGGAATCGTTCCATTCATGCAGAGTTTTCGTAATGTGTTGTACTTTTCTTGGGACAATGGAGGTCGTGAGGTATAAACCCTTAAAAGTTCTACTAGACCACGAATTCTTCTTGTGCTTCTTAATTTTATTATCGGGATTTAAGGAGCTACTGTAGAAAAACTCACTTGGAGATTCTTTTTTAAATGTCGCAGCACGAATATCTCTCATTTTCACTATAACGCCATTTTCGGTCCTTAGTACAGGGGGAAATGTGTTCTTGTGTAAAGTCTTAAAATCAAAAAAGTCCTTGTATGTAAAATTAGAAGTGTCATAAGGTGGCCCATTATACCTAGAATTTCTAATTATGGTATCCCATTCAGATGGAGCATACACGATCTTGTTTTTATGAGACGACTGTATAGTTGCGTGGACAGAATCAACTGGCATATACATGCTAACCAGATCTCCCATATACTACATTTGCAGAATGTTTGACACAATTTATAGTGATATAGATATATTTTTCGACTCATTAGAATCCATAAAACGTAAATTATCATGTTCGCGACACTGAATGCCAAAACTGTAGTAAATACTGTACTATTTATTAAAACATTCGCATTGTAGATGTGTGTCATATTTTTGTTGTTGGGTGTTTGGGATAGAATTAAGTTTGCTTATTTAATTTAATTTAATTTATTTGGTAGGTGCAATAATAATCTGCATATTTTTTGTATTAATTTACTTCTTCTATTTTTTTTTACTTACAAAAATTAGGCATAATATATTTTTATATATTTCCTGTAACGCCAAGTCCTAGGTGAGCGATTTACAGGCGACGCGAACGCGAAGCGCTGGCGATGCCGTACGAAAAGGTAATATAGTCGCACGGCATCGCCACTGTTTCGCGTTCGCGTTCGCTGCAAATCGCTCACGTAGGACCGGGCGTTAGTGGGTGACTGTTGGAAATAAAGAGCTATTTATTTATTTATTTATTATTTATTTATTATAAAAGTATGTACTGGCATCAAGCATTTTATCGTAACTATTAATATATTTTTAGCAGATTTTAAACACCAGTTCAACATTGCCAACATCTGTTGGTTTTTATTCTGTCCACTGCAACTGTCAAAATACAAAACTAATTCTTTGATGCTATCATTATGGTGTCTACCCACTGTAGGTATTTGTAAACTCCAGTGCAGATATCATTAGCACTCCTCTTCCCATCACATTCCCCCCATAAATAGCACTGCACATTTTTAGTACCACTTTCATAGAACGATAAATTATATACAGCGTAACGTGTACTATATCCCAGATGAAAACTATCGCCATTCGGGGTACTCAAAACTTTTTGCAAATTAAAGCTAGTACAAAGAAATGAATTGAGTTCTTTCGAATTCTGTTGATCATTAACAAATGTTTGTTTGCTAATCTCTTTCTCCCTAATATGATTTTCATATCGTTCAATGTCAGCTTTTAAGTTTTCTTTATCGGCTTGCTTATTTACTTCACATAACAAACACATATCTTTTTTAGGGACATGAAATCCAATATTGAACTCCTTCCGAAATATATTTTTAAAAACTTGTATATCAACAATGTTTTCATCTTTTTTAATGCTTTTGTATATTCTGTAAAGATTGGTTTTATTTTTCAATTCTGCTGGTAAATATTTTCTTGTGGTACTGTTCCTACAATAATGCGAGGGGACAGCTGGTAAACTTCTTATAAAATCGATAACACCTTGTCGAAGTTCTTCTGGAGTTTTGTTTTTAGGAGGACGCTTGACACGGTTATCCTTCTTAGAAGTAGATATATCGCTCCTGCATACTTCAGTATATCTTAACATTCTGTCAGAAATATCTAAAGTACTTATTAGGAATCTTCTACATACCTTAACTTGGTGTTCGCCCAGTTGCAGTGTATAGCTTGTGGCATTATTTTGCCACTAAAGAATGCGAACGGTTAGCTCTTAATGTGGAGGCCGGGGTTGTTAGCATATGGCCTTTGTGTACTTAAATTGGGCGCCACGTAATTTGGAAGAGATACTGCAAGTTCCTAGTCTAGTAAATCACAAAACTTAGATTGTCTTTAATAGATGTTAATTGTATTTTCAAGAACGAAATGG
>MU195095.1:1724-16767 GCA_016904865.1 Pissodes strobi | reverse complement strand
GGATTTTTCGCGAAGGTTTCCATTCGTTCACAGGTGTGGACGCTCATTTCCAGCGATTTAATGATGACGCGAAGAGTCAGCAATGCGAACGAACGTTTCCCGTCGCCTGTCGGTAAATTAAAAAGATCAAAAGAAAGGTCTTGCCGCGAATGCAGAAATGTAGTTGTAGACGCGTATAAAAAGCATATCGACAAAGATCATTCACAGTTAAATTGTCTTTGATATCGATCAGTTTTCTTTAATAATGGAACGCTGTCGCTGCAAATATTGCAGGTCATTCTTTCAAGTGTGGCAGGTCTTGAGGAACGTTTCCAGCGAGCGCAGCGGGTAGCAATTAGCGATGCGAACGAACGGCAACGTTCCAATGTGTCATATCGGTTTCGTAAACCTCGTGATCTCTGCTATAAAAAGGTTTTGTAACAATTTTCTATACGAGATCGGAAAATACGAAAAAATCAAGGTTAAATTGAAACAGAAATTTGTAAAAAATCGGCAATTTTTCGAAAAAATAGATAGCTTTGCTTTTGATGATGCATTATGGGAAATTTGAAGGAATATGTCTTTCAATAATATGACCTGACGTTTAGATTAAAATATGTAGATTTATACATTTAATTGGCTGAAATCTCATTTCAAATTATTTGAAGATGGAAAAATAGCCTAGGGTCAGAAAATGTGGACATTTTTGTTGATTGAAAGGCTACCACTGGCGCTCCATATCGCATATCAATTTGCTTGCGCATATATAAGATTTAAGATAAATTGCTGCGTTAGTGTCGACAAATCTGTAAACTTTGTTAGTGCGTTCAATAAGTTTGGCTTGATCGAAATATTCGTACGGATACAAGCAAGTTTGAAAGTATGTGTGTAGTTGCGACTTTGGTTTCAGTCATACGTTTTCTTTATATTTTGAATTTCTGGACAATTATTGAGCTAACGACTATTATCTAGAGAGTTTCAACTGATTTTATAAGTGTATACAGAGAAATATATCTATGAAAAATAAAATCTAAAGAGTATTCGGATAAACAAAAGGCTGTCTATGAAATTTTAATTCAAAAATTTAAGGAACTGGATCCTGCAGCCAATAAGGACGAAGTGGTCAACAGAATAATTTTTTTTTTCTATTTTGCGTTCAAAATGATTCCATTTCGATACGCAAATGCGGTCGAAAAGAGGTTCTTTTCGACACGCAATTTGTTGACTGGTTGTTATGATATTAATAAAATTGTTCATAGGGATCGGCAAGACAAGAAATCTTGTCTTGGCAAGTAATTTATTGTCTTGAAATATTTTCAAGAAATAAAAAAAAGTCTTGTCTTGACCATTTCTTGAGAGTTGGTGTCTTGTCTTGACTCAAGAAATCTTGAAATTTCTTGATACCTTGACAAAAGGGGAACCCCCGTTTAAAAGTAGCGGTAAGATTGGCTGATGTGATATTTATGCTTTATGGGTAGAGTCGAGGTTCAGGCGGCCAGGGCCAGGGTAGTATTATTTTACAGTTCGTTGCTTCATATGCGTTGTTTACGTAGCGAAATTTACGCCACTGAAGTAGACACGCTTTGCGAAGTTCGTTTTGATTCTAATATCTTAGGCCATAACATATCCAAAAATGACAACAAATCCTCTGAAAATAAAAAGTCATTAAGCATTAAAAAATGATCCAATTTAATTTGTCCCACAAGCATTTACCAAAATTAAAATATCAATTTCAATTTTGTTTGTATATGTCTGTTTTTTTAATGGTCAATATTCCGAAACCTTTCCAATCTGAAATATTAGTTTAAAAAAATACGCCCTTTTCTGTGCGCCATTGAAGTAGACCCGCTTTGCAAAGTACTTTTTGATCCCAATACCAGCCATAACATCCAAAAATTATAAAAAAATCCTTTGAGAGTAAAAACTACTCACAGCGTCAAAAGTCTTGGACCCCCAACTACTTTTCTCATAAGACAGGATACAAGCCTGTCTGCCTGAAAACATTAATATCTACTTTAATAAATAGTCAAACAAAGTGATTCAAAAAAGAAAATGCTAATGTAAGATGAAGCTACAAATGTATTACAAAGTGAATCTACTGCCTTAACCAGTGGATTATATGCAGTGTTGAGAGTTTTTAGATAAACATAAATTTTTGGCTCTCCCTGTATGAAACAGAAACTAAAGTTTGACCAAGGTCTTAGGGTGGATAACTTTGCCAATGAATTGTCTATAATGTAATAACAAAAATTTAAGTCAAAATTGAAGATTTTATATACCTAGTGAATTCAAAATTTAGAATTTCTCTGAAAATTCTTAACACTCTGTACCCATGATACCAGTTATTCTTTGTATCATGCTCTGTACCTACATAGTCCACTGGTTACAGCAGTACATTAATTTTGTAATCATTTTGAAGTTTCTTTTTGGCATTTTATTTTTTGAATCACTTTGTTTGCTTATTTAATAAACTGTTTGCATTGCCTCTTATGAGAAAAGCAGTTGGGGATCCAAGACTTTTGAAGTGGTGTGTATTAAGCATAAGAAAGGTTCCAATTTAAGTTGGCGAATAGTGTATATGTCAACTTTGGACAGGGCCGGATTAAGCTTTTGCGGGGCCCGGGGCTCAGTTTATATGTAGGGCCCCCTTTGGAGGGGGCCAATAATTTATAGGATACCCAAAATTGGTATAAAGGGAAAAATTTATTATTTTCGGATTTGCACACTCGCGTAAGTAAAAAGCACTGCATAACTCATCATAAACCATATTTATATATTAAAAGTATATTAAAAAATATATGTATATTTACATGGATTTTTTTCTAGCTTTTAAAGTAGAAAATGTTTCTATTATATCATCAAAGCTCAGTGAGCACAAAAGATCATTCTCAATACTCATCAAAGTTAAAAGGGACAGTCTGTCTTCACCCATACTTGTTCTGTATTGGTTCTTTATGAATGATAATTTTGAAAACGATCTTTCGGTTTCACAATTAGTGATCGGAATACATAAATAAATCCTTAAAGCTATATAAACTTCCGGAAACACATCTAACAAATCTTTTTCAATTAAAAGGCTTAAATGGAAAGGGACACTGGTGATAGGTTCATTATTTGTTAATGTTTTTAAATATGCAGAAAACTGAAGTAGTTCTTGAACCAAGTTGTCTCCTAAATCATCAGAATAGTGAAAAATTAGGTTTCTAGCTTTAGTAGTTATCTCTTCAGTAGAAAGGATGGGTAATTGACCAATGAATCCAAAAATGTCGCTGACTTCCTTGTAAGCTATATTACGTTTTTCAAGCTCGGATCGAATTTTATCTATTATCGGTAGGTACGATTCTATGCGAAATTTATCTTGACCTTGTCGCGGTATTTCTGTTGAACCATCTGCTAATTGTTTGATGACTCTACGTTCATACCCATCTTTGTAAAACATATTTAAAACTGAAGACATATCTTTGGCTTTTTCTCTAAAGATTCGAATTGGCCTCGTAGGTCGCGAACAAACTCTATCAACGACACTAACATTTTTTGTCCTGTTATGACATCAAGACCGGGTTTTTGTAGGTACTTACTTGTGGCATCAAATCGCTCCAACAATTGATTCCAGAACGTAGTCATAAAAGCTGTTTCAAGTCTTGTAATTTTTTTCTTTAATGAAAATGCGTCATTTTTCGTATCTTTTTTTC
Organism: Pissodes strobi; assembly: GCA_016904865.1. NCBI lineage: Eukaryota > Metazoa > Arthropoda > Insecta > Coleoptera > Curculionidae > Pissodes > Pissodes strobi. The sequence goes on along the minus strand of MU195095.1, from coordinate 13,096 downwards.
TGAAGGGCTATCGGCTAATTGTTGTAAAGCATTGAAAATGCCATCATAATTGCTGACGAGAGATTTTACTGCTTGTTCGCGACAGGACCATCTTGTCACAGAGAGTGACTTTACAACTAATACTTTGTGTTCACTATTTTCTTCATTTTGTTTTTTGATGTTTTTAATTAAAATTTCCCAGCGATGTGTAGATGCAATAAAAAAAGCATATAATTTCTGCAAAAAACCGAAAAACTTATGGCTTCCACACATTCATCAACGCTAGATTCTCCAACTAAATTTAATGAATGAGCTGCGCAAGGGACATAACGGGCAAGTTCATTCCTTTTCTTGATTTCTGCTTGAAGACCTTTATATTTGCCAGACATGTTACTATAGGATTGTCATAAGTTTGTCCTCTGCAATTTTCAATTTTCACGGAGTTGGTAAGTAAAAGAAACAAAATTTCGTCCGCCAGCGATTTACCTGTATGACTATAAATAGGAACAAAGCAAAGAAATCGTTCTAGAACTTTTCCATTCCAACAGTATCTAAATACAACAGACAACTGATCTACATGAGAGAGGTCAGGTGTAGAGTAGGGTGGAGTGAAAAATGATTTTTTTTGATTTCTTTGATGTAATAGTTACAAAAAGTTTCCATTAGGAACACATATTATCCATACCAATTTTTGTTTTAATCGCTTTATATTTAGAGGGTCCGCCAGACCCACCAATGTTAGAAAAAAAGTTGAAAATTGCAACTTTTTTAAATTCGTATTTCAAAAATTATACTCAGGTTAGCCATATACGCAATACTACTATTAATGGTAATTGCTCATTCACTTAAGACAGGCACGGACTAAGTACGGGGCTCGAATCGATTAAAGAAATTAAATAAAATAGTAAAACGTTATATTTAAAGCCGCAGCCGTGGCGGAAGGCGAACCCTCTAAATGATTGATCGCAATTACCATTAGTAGTAGTATTGCATATATGACTACCCTGAGTATAATTTTTGCTATTAGTAACATTTACACGTAAAGAATGCAGTTATATACGAATTTAAAAAGTTGCAATTTTCATCTTCTTTTCTAACATTGGTGGGTCTGGCGGACCCTCTAAATATAAAGCGATTAAAACAAAAATTGGTATGGATAATATGTGATCCTAATGGAAACTTTTTGTAACTATTACATCAAGGAAATCAAAAAAAATCATTTTTCACTCCACCCTAGTGTAGAGTCTACAATTATAGAATAATATGTTGCCTCCTTAATTTCATTTATAATTTTGTCAAACAGTTTTTTGCCCATATGTCTGATCAATTCTTCACAAACGGTCTTAGAGAGATAGGACACTCTGCCTTTGCCCTTCTGTCCAAAATTTTCCAAATGTTGGCATAAAAATGGGTCGAATTTTGAAATTAATTCTAGAATTCCTAAATAGTTGCCATTATGTGGAGAACCTAATCTTTCATCATCACCTCGAAAAGCTAGACCCCTTTGAGCAATAAATTTGACAACCTCAACAACACGTTTAAAAACATTTTTCCAATACACGATTTCTTTGTTTAATGATTTTGTTATTTCTACATCTATTTTGGAAGAAAATAAATAAGTTTTCCAGGTTAAAAGATTTTTACGATGCTCCACAAAATGCTCGTGAGATTTTACTTTTTCCTCTGCCTTTTTCCAATCAGAAAATCCTGTTGTAAATAATTTTTTTTTATCTGAACAAAACAGTTTACAAACAAAACAATAAACTGATCCATTTGATTTTGAATACATTAACCATTTTCTTACATATGATTCCCCGTTTGATTGTCGACTTTCGAAAAGTTTCACTGATAAAAATCGATTTTGTTTCTCGTATTTTCTTATTGATGCTTCAAACTTTCCATCATTATTTTGGAAATAATCTGGACCTTTTTTCAAATAAGCTTGTCTAACATAATCATTCACTTTTGGTGGCCATAATGCTGGGTCTTGCTCAATTCTTATTTCTTCCGGATGAAAGACTTCAATTTCAGTTTCAGGCGTCTCCGTTGTTTCTGATTGCTCAACAGTTTCTTGCCCATTGCTGTTTTTGTCACTTGACAAACCGATACTAGTGATGTTACTTGAAGTTGAACACGTAGGCAGTTCTTGATTATCTGGATTTTTATCTAACCCAGACTTTGAACCTGAATGGATCTCGGTCTCGCAAATTCGAAAGAAGTCTGTAACTTTGGGCAATTTTCTAGTTTTATCAGCCTTCTCTTATTGAATCTGTAAATACATTTAAAATGCATTTCTTAGAAATAACAAATCTGATAAAATTACAATACTTAGCGCAAAATTAGGAAATCTGGCAACAGTGCCGATATCATTGTTCTATTTCGCATTTCTTAACGCGCGCCGGGAGTAAAATTTGAAGGTCGCGGCACGGCGAGAGGGCACGAAAAAGCGTTACGATGTTTTATTGTGATATCTTTGTTAGTTCAGAAGCAAAAAATATGGTATTTGCTCTATTACCTTGCCAAGACATAAGCGAAACTTTTATGAAGAATATATATTTTTTTTCATTTAGGCCTTCCCTTTTTGTTAATTGAGTGGTATATTTAAAAAAACTACTTTTTAACCAAATCCGTTACGATATGTATAAGGCTAGGGTGTTTAAGTTTAAGAAGTTTCACTTCAGATATGCGCACATAGTGCACAACCCTTTTTTTACACCAGATATGAACTTAAGCCGTTTTCACTTATTTAGGCGTTTCGTTTTTTTTTACTTACATTTTACATTCCATAATTTACACCCTATAATCTATCTATTTAAGCTAGGAGACTTTTGTTTATTTTAAAATAGGTTTAATTTCTGAATTTTTATTTGTAATAATCACGCTAGTCGACAATAAATTAAAGGTCTCATTAATAGTATATTATTTTATATGGAGGAAAAGTGATACTTTTCATGGCGCGCTCGTGTTTAACAGCCGAACGTAGTGAGGCTGGTAATAGAGAGCAAGCCATGAAAAGTAACTTTTCCTCCAAATAAAATATGCTGTTTTTTCTTCAAATGTCGGCAAATTAATGCAAAAACATCTCTTTTTAATAGTAATAATAACTAATTATTATTAAAGATAAGTGGGTTCGCAAGGCGGCTTAGACTGGTGTCGGTGAATAGACACAGGTTATTGCTATAGTAATGTAACATAAAGCTGTCAGTGGACACTGTCAACAATAATTATTTTTTTAAGATTGCGTCTACGATTGCGTTTTATTTCCGTATTGATAAGCAGTTATTGAGTAAATTCGATTAAATAATAACCAATTTGTTCCTAAATTAGTGATTTTTAGAAATGCAGTCACAAATTGAGTGATAAATACAAAGTGTAGTTTAATAAATCTTGAGCTGTTGACGCTTATTTTGTTGTTTGTTTGTATTGTATCTATGTTGCTATGACAACACTTTTACCTCCGCCGGCGAAAAAGTGAAAAGTAAAGCTCCGGCGGAGGAAAAACGAAACTTCACGGCCGCCTACACAGTCGAGTAATGATGGATTTACTGACGTTTGAAGAAAAAATGTATTCTTACCTTACGTTTTGCAGCTCCACTAAGATATTTCCTGCTACTAGACATTTCGAGAATCGAGCACAATTAAAAACTTAACTTTATAAACTGTTTTAGCATTTATCACATGCACGCAGCCACGCCCTATTTAAACGAAAGTTTCACGTAATTCAGGATCGAACAAGAAAAATTAAAAACGCGGTCTATTTAAAAGTAAAAACAAAGAAGCCGGCCTGAGACATGATACAAAGAATAACAGGTATGATATTGCGCACGCCACGATCAGCTGACTCGCTCCTGTCGACGTCACAATGAGAGTTGCCGCCATTAAAATCCACCGGTTTACAAGAGGACTTTCGTGATATTTTAAGCTTTGTTTATTTTGCCGTATATTTTGTGGTGTTTTGTCAGCATTTTATGAGATTTGTGGCATTTAAGTTGAATTTGGAGACTCTTTAGCGTCAGATTATTAAAACTATTTTGAACTATTAGTTAGTGTGACTTTAGTAATAGTGACTTTGTGTGGACAATAGTAACATTATTTTGTTGTTTTAAATGCTATATGACGTATAATAAACAATTAATTATTGAGCAAGTGATTAAGACAACATTACTTTGTGATTTTTAGCATTTTTAAGGTTAGTTATAAACTACACATATTAAAAATATAAAAAGGCGTTGTGCTGTAGCTGGTTGTCTGAGTGATAATCAGACAAAACGGGCTGACAAATCTGTAAGATTTCATGCTTCTCCCAAAGACAATATTGTCGAAAAACTGTGGGTTACTGCTTGTTGCCGTAAAGACCATTTTAATACTAAAACCTCGAGAATTTGTTCAAAATATTTCAAGTCAGAACACCATGAAATAAATTTGCAACATGCATTGTTGCAATACGAATCCAAAAAAGGACCCAGTCTAAAGTGCAATGCAGTACCTTCTCTTAATCTGCCAAAATCAAAAGATATATCTGTAAACCAGGTAAAAAGACATGAGAGGCTTTCGAAGAGAGAATCGAAGAAGTTTGTGGAAGATATCATTGCTCAGTGCTAGTGCAACAATGGATTTTGTGGATTACAGATATATAACATTGGATAATAAACAATTATTTGTAACTATTTTTGTAGATCTGCGAAAGTACTGATATTTTACCCAGTGATTGTGGTGGCTCGGTTCTGGGGCCATTATTCTTTTCACTATATGTATTTAATTTAAGATGTGCAGGACTTATGGCGCAGTAGTTTACTTTTGCTGATGATACAGCTTTGGTATACACAGGTGGGGAAGTTAATGCATTAAATAGGCTTGTAAATGACGACCTAAAGTTGTATCTGAACTGGTTTTACAATAAATTAAAAATCAATACGGACAAAACAAATTTCTAATATTAACATTGTTGTTGTGATATACGTAAATTTATAAGTAAGTCCCAAAATAACATTTACAAAATAATGACTAATACAAATATAGGCCTAAATAACCTGTATGTGCAAGCATGTAAATCGTACAATAGAGTACTGGAAAATATTAGAAATATTATTAATTATTTTCTTTATAAATTGATAAATGTCTACATTGATAGTAAGGAGTTTTTAAAAAGAATCTTTTTTAGAGTTGGTCAGGCAAATACAAGATGTACAAATTTGTTATTTATGTAGGCACCTAGAACTAATCTTTATAAAGATTCTCCATTGATAAGGCTGTGCAATAATTTTAATAGGTATTGTCGTATTGTATTTCAGTTGATTTGTTTAAAAAACAAATAAAATGAGAAATAGATATAAGGATGTTCCTAGTTTGTAGGTTTGGTTTTTAGTTTCATTGTATTTATTATTGGCTTTGTACAAGTTGTTGATACAAAAATAAATAAATTATAATGTTTTTATAAAACTGTTTAATTGGTATCTAAATATTAGTTAGAATCCCTCCGACACAAAAGTTGTAATTAGTATGTTCGAGGCCAGAGCTCAAAGCACTGATTAAGGATTTATGTATTTATTGTATTGTAATATTGAGTTCATTAAATAAATGTTATAAAAAAATAAATAAAAAGTTTGTTTAAAAAGCCATGTTTTATTTTTTTATCATTTTTAAATAAATACAATTCAGATATGAGAAGATAAATAAGTAGATCTTTCCATCTGTGAAACAAAACAAATCCACTACACCTTCCCTTATAATATCAACTCTATATCTATTATAATACCTAATATTTCTTTATGTTTCCTGCTATTATCTATAATAAAGTGTATATAGTAGCAACTCTGCTGAAATGTCAATTAACAAGATTTTAAATTATTCTATAACTTTCTTTTGATAAAATCTTTGTTGCTAAAGATTTGTTTATTATTTATAAAATTTCTAAGCATGATATCTCATATGTGCATTCCATATATTGAACATTATCTCTCAATTTTGATGTATATTGATTTTTTATTTAGTTTATTAACAAATCAAAATAATAAAATACCTTTCAGAAACCTAAATAAACCCAAAACAGTGATATATTAATAGCATTTTTATTCAAATGTCTAATAATGGTCAATTAAATATAATCGATATAACAGTTCTTACGGCAACTATTTCAAATAACTCTCATTGTGACGTAATGCGCGAACTCGACCGAATTGGGCACTCAGGAATATCATACCTGTTATTCTTTGTATCATGGGCCTGAGAGTTTTGTTATTTTTCTCGCTGTTGCCATTTTGTGTTTTTTCGGGATTTGTTTTATTAATAATTAATAATTTTTTATTAATGTTGCCAATATGAATCTTAAAAAAAGTTCTTGACGTACCTGAGTACCTGGTGTGTTAAAATATCAATAATGTACTAAATTAAGTGTTTGAAAAATAAAAATCAAGTTAGTGTAGTATATAAACATGACAACACTGTAAAATTAAAAGTCAACTACCACCGTGCTGGCAATCCCTTGTTGGAAGATGCTTTTTTATAAAAGCCGCGGCCGCTCTGTGTCGGCTTCCTTTGCGATGCTTTCTAATAGTTTGCCGATTTTCACTGCGGGGATTGTTGCAGGGCCTGGATTTTTTTTATTGTAGTAGATATGTGAGGAAATAATATATCGATGTGGTATTGTTTGGGGGCCCCTTGTAATGATGGGGCCCGGGGCTATAGCCCCCATAGCCCCCCTCCCCCTTAATCCAGGGCTGACTTTGGACATCCGGCAAAGTGCATAATATATATTTTTTATTTATCTGTTAAAAATGTTGCAGTGCTTTGTTTTTTTTTCCAATAAACTAGCAAACCAATTAGTTTTTTTAATAATTCTAGCTTTTCAAGAAATTTCAAGATTTTCTTGATTTTTTTCCAAGAAATCTTGATCTTGAGAAGTAATTTCTTGTCTTGTCTTGAAAAACAAGGATCATTTCTTGTCTTGATCTTGTCTTGAAATCAAGACAAGATCAAGAAGTTTTCAAGAAAATGATGACCCCTAAGTGTTCAATGGCAAGGCCCACTAGCAAAAATTTCGACACCGCTTTCAAAATGAGTGTCGCGACAGCATTGCCATTGGCTGCCATCAAGGTAAAAGCGTCTCCAGCGCCATCTAGTGTAGGTGGCGTTGACGCGAGCGATTGCATTTGATGTTTTCGGGATGCATTCATTGATTTGTATAGGAGTGGATAAGCAATAAACAGACCAAACATGGCAAATTTACGACCGCGAAATGTCAACAGAACGATTCCTATTTTGCCTTGCGCATTAGAGAATTAGTGGGCGCCATCTGTTGCAGTTATGTCTGGCGACTATCCCATAACTCTCAGCAGTCAGCTGTTTTCATGTACTTCGTGATGTAACAAATCGTTTGTATGCCTTTGATGGTCTAGAGGTTTGCATCGTCAGCCTTCACTTCGGCAACGCGAGTTCAAACCCCATCGGTTTCTTTTTATTTTTTTTAAGGTTATATTTCTAAACAGTTTTTTTTCTTGATTTTGAGTATGTCTTGGGTTAGCACCTGGTTAGTTTCCTTTTCTTGAGCCCCCGTAGCGAGCGGAGCGAGCGGAGGGCCTGTAAAAAGTGAATTTAGGCATGGTGCTGAGAGTTATGGGATAGTCTCCAGACGTAAGTATCTGTTGCAGTGTGAAGGTCATTAGGCAGGCCCGGACTCCAAAATTTGAATTCGTACTCTTGTGATTATGAACGAAACTAATTATTTCACCAAATATTCGGTAGAGTAGTCTTGCCGATTGTGAAATGGGCCAGTTAGCATAGTGAAACATACAATAAGGTATAAATGTAATACTTAAAATAATTATACTTACTTGAAATAGAAAATCCCGGGTATTTTGCCTCTACTGCTACAAAACACAACCATACACTTTCGGGATTCTATTTTGGTAGCATCTCCCATTGTTTATGTGCGTATTGTTCAATTAAAACGAAAATCAAAATAGGGTACGCACAAAGCACAAACGTGAACCACTAAACTAACACTAATTAAGCAACTACAAACACTAGGTCCAAAGAAAGTCAATAAAAAGTAAAGTATTCGAATTATCGACACAAAACGCCGCGCCGTCAAAACGAAAACACGTCAAAGACAAAAGCCAAGTTCAGTCCTGATCGACGCCTGCTGAGACGGCAAGTTTTTTAGTGCGCATGACGAAACGGGATCTTCTTTGTTTACGTTTTTCGATTTTGCGTCGATTTTGTCATGCGCAGAAACCCGTTTTTTCGCCCATAGGTTGCCACTTTTGAATAGTGCAACAGGCGGCTATTGCTTATCCACTCCTATACAAATCAATGGATGCAATCGATTTGCAGCAAGAGGCGTCGTGGTCTAGAGGTTTAGATGGTTATGTCTCAAATCGGCGGCGGCCCGGGTTCAAACCTCGTTGCTTTTTTTTATTTTTTTTTACGGTTAAGTTTCTAAACAGTTTTTTCTTGATTTTGGGTATGTCTTGGGCTAGTTTTGGTTAGCAAACAGTTTTTTCTTGATTTTGGGTATGTCTTGAGTTAGCCTCTGGTTAGTTTCCTTTTCTTGAGCCCTCGTAGCGAGCAGAGGGTCATGCGAAAAATGAAATATTACTTATTGTAATACGTGCCCGTACTTTGGATGCACTTTTTACGAAATATACAGCAGCTTGCATGTGTTTCCGCGAATAAATTCACAAAGAATCTCCCTTCTTTGTAGGTTTGTAACATTCGACCTTGATGGCAGCCAACGGCAATGCTGTCGCGAGACACTCGTCTTTCAAAGGGATTTCTAGTAATAAAGACGTCAAAAATGACAAGATGGCCGCTCAAGTGCTGATCGAGAATAGAACAAATTAATGTTTTCATTAAAAAACCTGCAAAATAGAAAAAATAGTATATAATACACGTTTTAAAAGACATTTAGCGCACTCGCACAGGAGACAAAGGAGTTCTTGTAAAGCGATATTATAGGTGTTTCCAGTTGTACGACGAACGGGAACGGGTGCACGCTTGCCGTATGTCTTGAAGTGAATGTCTGATTGTCTGAAAGGGAAAGGCGTTGCTATTAGTGTCTATAGGGTGCGCTATAACTTTTTGCATTTGCGTTTAATGATGACCGTTGACTCCAACGCCATCTAGTGTAGGTGGCGTTGACTCGAGCGATTTCATTCGCGCCATGTCTTCGCGATGCAATCAATCTGCTGCAAGAGCCCTCGTGGTCGAAATGTCTAGATGGTTAGGTTTGAATTCGGCGGCTATCGGCGGCCCGGGTTCAAACCCCGTTGCTTTTTTCTCATTTTTTTAAGGTTAAGTTTCTAAACAGTTTTTTTCTTGATTTTGTCTTGGGTTAGTTTGGGTTAGCACCTGGTTAGTTTCCTTTTCTTGAGCCCCCGTAGCGAACGGAGGGCCATGCGAGAGGTGAAATATTACTTATTGTAATACTTGCCCGTATTTTGGATGCACTTTTTACGAAATATTTTGCTTTATCTAACAAAAAACCAGGATATATTTAACAAACTGCATTCAATAGTCAACAAGTCAACGTAAGAGATGTTGCAAAAAGTTATAGCGCAACCGCTAGACGCTAGTGGCGTTGCTGGGGGCGGGAAGAGGCGGGCCAAATCCTCGGAATATCTGCCGTGAAAATCTGTAAAACAGGGAGATCTCGGCCAACCACATGTCTGAGGTATTCCAGACTATCCAGATCCCGGGTGCATGTTCAGATGTAGCAGTTGAGATATCCAGTCGACTTATGCCGACTATCGCTTCATATGTGACGTGCACGATAGCACTCAATCGGATATCTAGACTGTTACATATCAAGCTCTTTTGCTGTAACATCTTAACCTCTGTGTGAATATTTCGTTTATGCTTATTGCTAAAATGGATGTAAGTGAATTGATGGAAAGTGTTAGCTTCAAAACTAACCCAAAGAATCTGAATATCATAGCTAATTGCGTCAGCTATAATAAATCTTTCCTGATACTTAACTTATTTGTTGATTCTATGTAAGTCACGACATCCGACTAAATGCTATCGTGCACGTCACATATGAAGAAACGTTCGGCATAGCCGAATGAACATCTTGCCTGTTACATCCGAATATGCATCCCGGCTCGCCGACGAGACCCACAGCTCTCTTCTGAATGGAATCAAGCAGCTATAGGGTGTGCTTGGGTGCGGCAACCCAGATGTGGGAGCAAAATTCTATGCACGGTCTTATTTGCGCTTTGTACAGCAATAGCAGCTGCTGCGGTGTATACACTTTTTTGTTGTGAAATAGTGCACCAAGCATCCACGAGGCTGGTTTTGCGATGTTAGCAACGTGGTTATGCCAGGACATATTGCGTTGACCGAGACACCCAGTAGTTTGATTGATGATGATGAAGGAATAGTTGATCCTGCCATAATGATATCAGGGCCCGCCATATTGGCTTTCTTGGTAAATGTGGATGCTATTGGGTTTTTTGCCGCATTGAACTGATTCAAATTCCTATCGCCCCAAGTTCGAACTTTCTTAATTGTTGTAATCTGCTCCTGTCTGCGGTGAAGTCTCAGTAGCTGGTAAAGGTTTTTCTGATCTAAATTGTGTGACAAGGGCACTGTCATCTGCAAAACTGTAAACAGGATTATTGGTTTCGGTCAGCGGTCATTTAATATAGATAAGGAACAGAGTTTGGGAAAGTATTGCGCCCTGAGGCTCGTCCGCATTAACGGTAAATGTGTCTGAGTTGTGTCCATGAACTGCAACGTGCAGAAATCGCTTCTTAGGGCAACTGGCGAGCCAGCTGCAGGGAGACGATACGCTGGCAGTCCGAAGGACGGTAGTTTGTTGAGCAATCCGTCATGCCAAACTCTGTTGAATGTCTTCGAAATATCCAACGCTATCACTCGAGATTCTCCGTAGTTCTCAATTGTCCTATTCCATATATGAGTGACATAGGCCAAATATATCTCATGTCGATCTCTCTTTGCGGAAACCATATTGGTTATCGCTAATTATTCTGTTGGTCTCCCGATACTTGAGTAGTTGCTGATTGACTACACGTTCCATGATTTGGAGATTACGGGAAGCAAGGCAATTGGGCGATAATTTGAGTGCGCCTTTTGCCTTTTTTGGAACAGGTTTGACTCGAGCGACTTTCCAAGAGGACGGGTAAATCCTTTTTCGGTTAGACAGAGAAAAAGTCTGGAAAAATGGGTGTTAGTTTGTGGGCGCATTTTTTTTAACACGATCGCATGTATTCCGTCCGTTTCTGATGCCCTTTGCGTATCCAGCTTGTAACGAAACTACTATATTTTTAGGGGCATGGTATGCACTCCGGGTTGACTCTTATTTTACGGGCTATCAACATAATTATTTTTCGTAAAATCTAATTTAAATATTATCTCTCTCTCTCTCTCTCTCT
>JAEQML010070462.1:0-16768 GCA_016904865.1 Pissodes strobi | reverse complement strand
AAATATCTTTTGCCCTGAGGTCCACGCGTCCCTAGATCCGCCGCTGTTCTTTATAGAAAACATGATTCATCTCAATTTCTTAACTTACTCTTTAAAGAAGTCAAAGATTCTGCGAAAAGATCACCATTAAATGAGTTTGCACTTTTCATTATCCTAGTTATTGGTGAGTTTTGTCCATATGAAGTTCTGTGAAATTTGAGTTCGAATGTTCTAGCATCCCTTAGTTGTCTAGATGGTATATGAAATTGAATTCGTTTCAACAATTCAGGACAATTTATATAGTTGGTGATTAATTTGTAGCATAAAATAATGTCAAAATTATGCCTACGTTTTGAGATAGATTGAATATTTAATGTTTGTTCTAGATCACTGTAATTTATATCTTCCACAGGAATGCTCTTTTTAAAAGCTATGTATCTCAAGAACTTCCTCTGGACACTGTTCAATTTGTCAATATAGACCTGATAATGGGGATTCCAAACAACCGAGCAATTTTCTAGGTGTGGTCTAACCAATGAGGTATATAGTAGCTTTATAGCATCTATATTCTTAAAGTGGATTGTGTTTCTCTTAATAAAACCCAAGATACGCAGGGCTTGATTTCGACAGTTTCCCACATGAACCGAAAATGTGAGCCTATGGTCCACCAAGACTCCCAAATCCCTAATTATATCCACCCTGTCCAGACCGTTATTATTGATGTGGTAGTTGGGACAATCCCCTATTAAAGATTTGCTGAACCTGATATATTTACATTTACTATTGTTTAAGAACATTTTGTTTTCATTACACCATGTATAAAATCTATCAAGGTCTTCCTGTAAAAGTTTAGAGCAGTTATCGTTTTTTATTTCTTTAAAGATTTTGAGGTCATCGGCATAAAGGATGAATTTAGAATGGGCGAAACAACTTTCTATATCGTTAATAAACATATTAAACAAAAAGGGAGATAGATGTGCACCCTGAGGTACTCCAGAAGTCACATTAATAGGGTCAGAATAATGATTATTGACCTTTACGATTTGTTGTCTATCCGTCAGAAATGAGCCCATCCAGTCCAACAAAGTTCCCGAAATTCCATAACAATAAAGTTTATTTATTAACAAACCATGATTAATTTTATCAAAGCCCTTCATGAAATCTGTATATATTGAGTCAACATTGTAACCATTTTCCAGTTTTTCATAAATAAAATCAGTGTATAAAAGTAGATTTGTAGTTATGGATTTCTTTTTTACAAAGCCATGCTGATTTGTTATAATAAGGTTTTTAAATACTTTTTCTAGATAATTTGTAATTATTGCCTCCATAACCTTTGGTATTTGCGAAACTCTAGTGATAGGTCTATAATTTGAAACGTCATTCTTGTTACCACTATTCTTATATCTAGGTGTGACGTATGTAGTTTTCCATTTGGTGGGGAAAATACCCCTAGACAGTGAATTGTTAAAAAGCAGCCATAAAGGTCTTGACAGAGAAAAAGAACATTTCTTCAGAAAGCTAGAAGGAAGATCATCTGGACCAGGCCCCTTATTTGTATTTATACTTTCTAGTTGTTCCCAAATTTCTGATATTTTGAATTTATAAGAGCTTATGTGGAGATCATTTGTGGATAGTGGAGGAGGCACTCTTTGCATAATTGTTTCAGTTTCATATACAGATGAGAAATGCTGTGCAAAAGCATTGGCAATATCAGTTGGATCTGAAAATTCTATATCTTGATAATTAACTAAATTAGGGATATTATTTTGATCTTTTCTTTTGTTTACATATTTCCAGAAGGATTTGACATCATTTTTGATACTTTGTTTTACTTCCTTGATATGATTGTCATAACAGATACCAGATATATGCTTACAAAGTCTTCGAAGTTCACAGAAACTATGATAATTCTGTGTAGTTGGATTTGACTTATACATTTTATGAGACCTCTTTTTTTTTTTATAGTGAGATCTCTGAGTTCTTGACTGAACCAAGCAGGGAACTTAAAATCACATTTAATAGCTATTTTTGGTACAAACTCATTTAGACAGTAATGTATGATTAAATAAAATCTATCTACTGCATCATTAATATCACAGGCCAAAACACAATCCCAATCAACATTCAGCAAATAATAATTTATCATAGTATAGTCACAGTTACCAAAATCAAATCTATATTCCACATGGTTATCAGGGGAACTGTGTATGTCATAAACCTTAACATCAAATAACAAAGCTGGATGATATTTATCACATTTTACCAAGCTATCCCAAGCAGTTACTACTTTTAAGTCACAATTATTTGTAAATATCAAATCTAAAAATACATTATTTACATTAGGAATGTTATTGACCTGTTTTAAATTTGAGTAACACATAGTTGCCGTTATACATTCATTAGCTAAATTATTTTTAATCTCTGAATAATTATAATTATCGTTTTCAAAGAAGATTAAGTTAGGTAGATTATAATCACCCATTATGTAGACAGATACATCATCAAAATCATTCATAAAACTTTCAATGTTTCCCGCATGGAGTTCATATTCTCCAACATTTGTCGCAGGTGGAAAGTAAACCGCACAGAACACAAAACCACGGTTTCCCAAACATACCCTCACCCACAATTCTTCATGTCTAGCTGACGGATGTGGAGAGTTTAAAATATTTACTTTCAGGTTGTTCTTAATACCAATCATAACACCTCCCCCTCGGTTTTTTCCGGTTGCACCCTGATCGCTATCCTTTCTAAAGATTGTATAATTCTGTAAGCCAAACTCAGCATTGTAAAAATCATCATTTAACCAAGTTTCCGTTAGTATTATCACATCATATCCTGCTATATTTAGTATTATCACATCATATCCTGTTATATTATTTTTCAACTTCTAAAGTGAATTGTAGCTTAGGATCTATGCTATTAAAAGTATCTAAAACGTAGGCCATTCTGTTGGAGGGGATGGTTGTAAGGGTGTCATCAACATATATAAAATATATAATATATAGCATTGTTTAAAAAAATTTCCTTTGTATATAAAAAAGCTAGCATTAAAAATGAAGTTGACGGGTTGTTTAAATGATTATTTATCAATGACAGTGTATTGTGAAACAGAAGTCCAAGTAGAGTCAATTATTTGTAAAACCAAGCTTCTGGGTATGTTTGTAAACAATGACTTAAGATCCAGTGAAACTAAAGAATAACCTGTTGGAATTGTGTGGTTTTTTAAAATTTTCAACCACTTCAAACGAGTTCTTTACATTAAATTTAAATTGAGGAGATTAGAAAGAATGTTATTTAGGAATTTAGACAAATTATAAGCTGGTGAATCTATGCATGAAACTATAGGTCGTAGAGGTCTGTTATTTTTGTGTAGTTTAGGTAAACCGTATATCCGCGGTGCTAATGCATTATTATTTTTTAATATTTTGCTAGTACGTTCATCAATAAAATTATTATCTTTGAGCATATTCACCAGCCTATTATTTTCTGTCTGGTACTTATTTGTAGGATCTTTTGTTAATTTTAAGTATGTTTCCTCATCGTTTATTAAATGTGACATCTTTTCTTCGTATTCCACTCTCTCAATTATTGCCGTTGCATTGCCTATATCTGCTGGTAAAACTAATAAATTAGGGTTATTTTTTAGGAAAATTTTTGTTTGAATATATTCTTTTCTCAAAAACTTTTTTGTAGAAAAATTATTTTTGAATTTTTGTAAATAATAGTTATAATATTGGTTGACTGTGCGCGAACAATTTCTTTGTCTACTATATCCGGATTTTATTCTATGCAGTACTCTACATCAGTCAATAATTTCAGAGTGGGAATTTCGGGAAAACTTGGACCTATGGAAAACTTTGGACCCATTTCCAGAACACGTTTTACGTTGTCTGGAATTGTAATGTTAGTTGTATTAATCATAATTTGTCTAAATTCCTAAATAACATTCTTTCTAATCTCATTCCTCAATTTAAATTTAATGTAAAGAACTCGTGGTTGAAAAATTAAAAAACCACACAATTCCAACAGGTTATTCTTTAGTTTCACTGGATGTTAAGTCCTTGTTTACAAACATACCCAGAAGCTTGGTTTTACAAATAATTGACTCTACTTGGACTTCTGTTTCACAATACACTGTCATTGATAAAGAATCATTTAGACAACTCGTCAACTTCATTTTTAATGCTAACTTTTTTATATACAAAGGAAATTTTTTGAAACAATGCTTTGGTACACCAATGGGAGACCCACTTAGTCCAATATTGGCGAATTTAATCATGAACCATGTGGCTGAAACCGTAACCACCCTTCTAGATTTCCCCCTCCCATTTCTCTTTATATATGTTGATGACATCCTTACAACCATCCCCTCCAACAGAATGGCCTACGTTTTAGATACTTTTAATAGCATAGATCCTAAGCTACAATTCACTTTAGAAGTTGAAAAAGACTATTATATTTCCTTTTTAGATATCATGGTAATAAATACCAATGGGGCAATTATCTGCGACTTGTATAAAAACCTAGCACTTCAAACAGAATTCTTAATTATAAATCTTGTCATCGTATACATCAAAAAATTAATATAGTAAAACCATACAAATATAAAGTATCAACAATTTTGGAAAAATAATCTTACTCAATTACGCGAAACATTACTTTTGAACAGTTACCCAAACTCTGTTATAAATAATATTTTTAATTCCAATCAAAGTCAAAATCAAATAAATGTGTCCACAGTTACAACAAACAAAAAGTTTTTTAAGATCCCCTATATTAAGGAACTATCAGAATGTCTTTCAAAAAAGCTCTCTTCTGCAAATTCCCAAATTGCTTTCTATAATATAAAAACAATTAGAGGCTTTTTTCAAGAATCAAAGATCCAGTGCCCTTACTACAACAACGGGACGTAATATACAAAGTGCCAAGTAGTAATTGCCAATTTACGTATATAGGGCAAACAACTCAACACCTTCAAAAAAGATTATCTCAACACAAACGAGATTGCAATATTATATATGCTGATAATCCTAAAAGTGGACTAGCTGTTCATAATTTTTCAGAAGGGCACAATTTTGATTTTTCAAATACCACGATATTGGTGAAGGAGGCTAATTTAAAGAAAATATTGTTTTTGGAAATGGCATACATCCAAAAACACCCATACACAGTTAATTTAAATACTGATACCCAAAATTTAAATATTGTCTATAACAACCTCATAAAAACGTTTTAATTGTCCCAATTTGCGAACGGTCGCAACGCCCCTCCTCCTCCATCTCCTGCTACTATTATTATCGATCTTTTCCTTCACTAACCTGCTGTATTTATTAAATTTAGTAAGCCTTGAACGTGACCTGAGCAATTGCTGTCGGTGTTTGTTATTGTTTTTTTTTGTGTCTGTGTTGTGATCCCTATGGGTTCAACAAGGCATTTCATTTATGCCCAACTCTAGGTTGCTGGGTGAGTTTGTTTAACAGACCTTTTTCTTCTTAATTTCAGTTTTTTCATGTTTTACCCATCAATTAAATAACCCAAACGTGTTCTATAGGTATACCTAATAATTCTGTACAACCTAGTTAGTTTTTAATTTCACAAATAATCAATACTTAATGTATCAGGCCCGATCACGATTACTAAACATTTTTTTTCTCTCTTATTTCAGCCCTGATGATGGCACAAACTAGTGCCGAAACGTTGGTCATTTAGTGACAATCATTTAATAAAACGGCCCAAAAAGCTGAAAAAACCTCTTTTTCTAATTTATGTGTTGGATGCGAAAAACTTCTACTAACTTATTATCTTTGTTATGATTTTTAACATCGTTATTATAATTAAATTTCCATTATTTTAAAAACTAGAGTTATTTCGATTGGAATACTTCTTGAAATATTTAGTTTTATTTTTATTATCAAATTTACTATTTGTTTTATTAGTCTGAAAATTATTAGGTTTAATGCTATCCCTAAAGGTTGATACTGGATTGATTTCTTGAGGCCCGACTAGAATCTAAATTATTAATTTCGTTAATATAGTGATTTTTATTTTTGAAATTGAAGCTTTTTCCAATTTTCTACAAAGTTCAGCTAATGCGTCTACCGTATTAACTTCGGCCAAAGCTAACTGCGTTATATAATTAGGTAATACATTTCTTACAATATGTTTAGTTTTTGTTATTTGAGCGGGTGGGTTTGATAAACGAGAAAATAAAATTTGAATATGAGCTATAAACACGGCTACCGTCTCATTACGCTTTTATTTCCTTTGCTTGATCTGATCTCAAAGATCATCTTTTATATCCGAATGAAGAAAATCTTTTTTTAAACGAACAACTAAAGATTGCCAAGAATCTACTAAATTTCTAATACTTTTAAACCAAATAAAAGCATGGCCTATAAAAAGTTCAGCTGCTGAAATATATAAGTGTTCATCTTTAACTTTTCGAGCTTGAGCTAATTTTGAGATACGTTCCAAAAAGTGATATAAGTTTTTAGCATCCACTAATGGGGATGCAGCCACATGACTTATGTATGGGTTGCTGAAAATTAGAAGTAGTCGAAGTCGATGATTGGTTTAACTCATTATTTATCTTATCGGAAGTAATTGCACAAGTGCATCAAAATTACCGATAATTTTGCATGACAGTGTGTTGTCTAAAAACTGCATAAGTTCATTTTCATATTTTGAAGAAAGAGCCCGACACCGAAGGTGGAGGGCTCTTTTGCCAAAATATGAAAATGACCGAATGCAGTTTTTCTAAGACAACACGCTCGAATGCTAAATTATCTGATTATTTTGATGCACGAGTTTAATTCGGGGGAATATTTCCCGAAGCGGGACATTTTAAAAATATATTTTGACTTTGACGTAATTTATAAATTGTCCCTGTCATCGTAAGTTTACAATGGAATTACCATAGATACGTACGATGCAATTATCGCCGTGCTCTTTCGATTTCTACAGTGCAATTATCGCTGTAATTTTCCGAGAATTGCACTCCTCTAATGGGATTTTTTATACATGAGGGAAATATTCAAATAAATCTCCTTCCAACGAAAGGCAGGTTGCAAAAGAATCTTTCTTGCAATCGTCCGCGTCCTCATCGTTATGTGGTAGTTGTAACCTACGTATTCGATTATATACATAAACTAAACGTGACATCATTCATAAAAATACAGAGTCTTGTGGACTACTCTCAAAGTCAGCAATGATATTCGATATTGAGCGATATCTATATCAGCTCTTTCAGAATTAAAATCTAATATTGCAACTAATGCTTCAGATATCTGGGATTTCTTTGGTTCACGTTGTTTATATAACAAAGCATTCAACAATTTTCTCTTTTCTGCTTCAACGCGTTAAGTGACTACTGCTGCTCGAATTTTTAAGTCAAGATCTAGTTCGTAATCTAAAAGATGATTAATTCGAAAAACTTAGAAAAAAAAGATGAAAAGGTGTTCAAAATGAATGTTCAAAGTTCAAAACATCAACTAAAATCAAAATATAAATAAATGTGTTGGCTCAAATTTCGTTACATAAGGATTTGACACTGTAATTTAACAAACTTCATAGTTTTGCAAGATCAAATAGGCATGCAATATTGCAAAAATTAGAAAATAACAATATAAGAACCTTAAGTTAAGCAAAGTGTGTAAATTCAACCTAAATATCTATATACACAAGTAGTAAATATTATTAATTGGAATCTATGAGCCACCTCTCTAAATATAAAATTAAAAATAAGATACAATTGAAATTGAAGTGTAGTCGGACCCCTTACGGTGAGGCGCCATCGCCACTTCTCCATGGCAACGTTTCCTAAACCAATTTAGAACACTGACCAATAGATGCGAACGGCATGGCAGCCAGTAATACAGTGGAGAGCTAGGTTCGTGGATTCTTCGGTACACTGTACTAGAGTTATTAGGCGCCCCTTAGTTAACTAAGACTCAACTAGAAAAAATGTATACTGTGATTACATCCTGAAAAGTAGTTTTAGAGGAGCTTCTGAATAAGACCTAATATTTCCCCAAAATTAATACTTTATTTTTTCCTATTATGGACGAGATCCCTTGATATTTAAAACCCATAACAATTATACCATACAAACGAAACGCTTACATAATATTGACTATTATTGACAATAATTGTCTCAGATCCCAATTGTTAGGAGGCAAATATCCTATCGTACCAATAGGTTACTAAAATGATGAGTTGGTGTATACCGCACAGCGTATAAAATTCATGAATTTTATTCTGCCGCAAGAACATATAATAAGACATGTGAAACTAGTAACTTTATCCATAGAAAATCTAAATTTGCCAGGACAGCCCTTTACAATAAGGTAAATGATATTAATTACAATTATGAAGTAGGTATTTCTAACTTTAAATTATTCTCCAAATTAATACTAGTGTTAGTATATTTATAGTCCATGCATCTCCAAAGCACTGCAAATCATAACCTTACATTTCCAAACATGGCCACATAAGATCCAGCCGATGACAGCAACAAAGCCAAACCACGCAAGTAGTCAATAATCTTGTTCATTGGTGATAGTAACCCAAAATATGATAAAATAGAAATCGCAATTAAGGAAAAGCGATAGCATGTGCCCTAAAGCTGTACCCGCGACGAGGACCCTAAAAATAATTTATTTGTCTAGTACTAACGTATTGTAGAGGAGGGGAGGGGTGGGGGGGCTGGGGAAGCACCAGGATCAAGTCAATCATCCTCGACGGAAAACGTGCAAATATTTTTTTTTACGCGACTGGTCAAGTAGTAGTAGTGTAAGTTGACCTTGACATGGTCTTGGAACAAGCCTTCATAAAGTGGCGCTACAATTTTTTTAACCATAATAAGTTCTTTACTGTTCATAGTTGAATTATCGTCTTAAGTTTTAGCTCCAATAATTTTACCATTCTTAATACTTTTTGCTTTAGTTCTATCAGCTAAGTGTCTAGCGTTATATCATATTATTAAGTTTTCTAAATATTAAAATAAGTTACTATGGAAAATCATACAAATCGATTTTGGCATGGGCGGTGTCTGCGTCTAGAGGCTCGGAATTTAAAGTTAGTCCTGGGTTAACGCAGGGGCTAGAACAACAACAGAGCTGCAACACTCTCAACAGGAGCCGCCATAACACCAGCAGCAGCCACAATCACCTCAACGTGAGCCGCAACATCACAATCATCCCCAAAACAACGCTAGGCGGCGGTTAAGATAGGATGGTTATGAGGACTCAGATGAGGCGAACTGGGATGCGGAAACAGTTCGGTAAACAACCACCCCAGAACTTTAGGCATCCTAAAACATTTAGTGCCAATAAGGAATATATTAGAATTAATAGTTTTAATGACAATTATTGATTAGTGCCAATATAGACGATATTGGGATTAATGATTAATTAAATTAGTGCGTAGAAAATGATGAATTTTAAGCTAATAAATTATTGTATTGAAATTTTCAAGTAATCTTTAACTATTAAACAAGCTCCTATTAATACCCAACCCAAACTAACCCAAACAAAATAGGTATTTTTTTGTTAATAAATTATTTAAAATTCATTAGTAATGCTTTATCATCACTCAATATGACATATTCAAATGTGGTATTTATTTGAAGTGTTATACCAAATGTGCATATCGTGAAACAGTAGTTGACATATTCAGTGTAAATATCCGAGTGCGAATTGAATCTTCAAGTTTAAAATACTTTTACACCGTTTAATTACAAAGGAAATTCGATTTTACTATTATCATATTAACAATGTTTTAAATAGTAATTACAAGGAATTCAATTTTGTAAAGTTATGTTGTCTTTTAATGGTTAAAGAAAAAATATTTGAATAGCTCTGTCAAATATTATTGAAATTTATTGATGTATTTCAAATAACTGCTATAAAATTTTAATAATTAAATGAAATAATTCAAAATTTGTAAAGTTAGGTTTTTTTTTATGGCAGTGGCACACACACTAAAGGGAGACCCTATGGCGCTCGACGAGCGGTGTGTGTGCGAAGATGTTGATTGACACGGCTCTTGAATATTTGTAAGTTGTAATTAGTGGGAAACAGATGTCCTGGAAGTGAGTTCCACAGTGATGCAGTTCGCCAGACAAAGGAGTTCTTGTAAAGCGATGTTCTAGGTGTTTCCAGTTGTACGACGAACTGGTGCGCTCTTGCCGTCTGTCGTGACTGTCTCACAGGAGCTGCCAGGGGCGGGATGAGGCGGACCAAATCCTGGGAACATCTGCCGTGAAAGTATCTGTAAAATAGAGATATCTCGGGTACATGTCTGCGGTGTTCCAGACTATCTAGATTCCGGGTCAACTCCGGGTCGCCGACGAGACGCACAGCTCTCTTCTGAATGGAATCCAGCAGCTTTAGGGTGTGCTTTGGTGCGGCACCCCAGATATGTGAGCAATATTCTAAGCACGGTCTTATTTGCGCTTTGTAGAGCAAGTGCAACTGCTGCGGTGTATAGAGTTTCTTGTTGCGAAATAGCGCACCAAGCTTCTGGGAGGCTGATTTTGCGATGCTAGCAACGTGGTCATGCCAGGACATATTGCTGTTGACGGAGATACCCAGCAGTCCGATTGACGAGGATGAAGGAATGGTCGACCCTGCCATAATGATGTCAGGGCCCGCTGTATTAGTCCTCTAGGTAAACGTGGCTGCTTGGGTCTTTGCTGCATTGAACTGGACCAAATTTCGGTCGCCCCAAGTTTGAACTTTCTCCAGGTCTTGATTAATTGCTGTAATCTGCTCCTGTCTGCGGTGATGAGTCTCAGTCGCTGGTAAGGGTTTTTCTGATCTAAAGTGGGAGACAAGGGTACTGTCATCTGCAAAACTGTAAACAGGATTGCTTGTTTCGGTCAGCAGGTCATTAATATAGATGAGGAACAGAGTTGGTGAAAGTATTGCGCCCTGAGGCACGCCCGCGTTGATGGTGAATGTGTCCGAGATGTGTCCATCGACTGCAACGTGCAGAGATCGGCTCTTAAGGAAACTGGCAAGCCAGCTGCAGAGAGAGGCTGGCAGTCCGAAGGACGGTAGTTTGTTGAGCAGTCCGTCATGCCAAACTCTGTCGAATGCCTTTGAAATATCCAACGCAATCGCTCGAGACTCTCCGTAGTTCTCAATTGCCCTACTCCATATATGAGTGACATAGGCCAATATATCTCCTGTCGATCTCTCTTTGCGAAAGCCGTATTGATTATCGCTGATTATTATGTTGTTCTCGAGGTACTTGAGTAGTTGCTGATTGACTACTCGTTCCATGACTTTGGAGATTATTGGAAACAAGGCAATTGGACGATAGTTTGAGGGCGTGGTTTTCTTGCCTTTTTTTGGAACAGGTTGCACTCGAGCGACTTTCCAAGAAGATGGGTAAATCCCTTTTCCGTAAGACAGAGAAAAAAACCTGGAAAAAACGGGTGTTAGTTCGTTGGCGCAGTTCTTTAACACGATGGCAGGTATTGCGTCCGGTCCTGATGCCTTTTGCGTATCTAGATTTTTAAGAATTTTACGAATATCACGGTGATGAAATTTGACTTCTGCCATGGTAGTGTTGATGTTTGATATGGTGGGGAGAGTCTGGCCTTGGGGAACGTCTAGGGTAGAGTGCGAAGAAAACATTTTGGCGAGCATGTTTGCTTTTTCCTTGGCTGTAGTCGCCGTGACGCCACGTTCGTCTGTCAAAGGTGGGAGTAAGCTCGCTGCAGGCGCCGCGGGGGGCACAAAAATTTTCCAGGTGCCACGCCCAAAAACGTTCATTTTGAGCCTCCAAAACATGTACGCATACATCCTTTTCAAATCGAGTTTCGCCAAAACTATGCAAAGAAAATGCCCTGTAACTGGTTAGTGGACTGGTCTTGTTTCTTGAGGCATTTGAAAAATTATTTAAATCAATATTGTAAACTAGAAAGCGTAATAACAAAAGAACACTCAAGACTGTTTGAACTTGATACTTGACATTGAAGGATCAAATATTATGAGTATTATCTAAACATGTTTTAAAAACAATCAGTCAAATATCAACAAAATTTAGTATAAAAGAACGGGCAAATCAAGTAGACGACCACTTATCTGGTTGAGTAGTTCCCTTTTAATTAAGGCAAAACGCTCCTCCTGTAAGCTCAAACCCTCCCGATCCTGATGATCTGGTTAAGTAGTTCCCTTTTAATTAAGGCCAAACGCTTTTCTGGTGACCAGGGTCAAACCTCCCGACCTTGACTATCTGGTTAAGTAGTTCCCTTTTAATTAAGGCCAAACGCTTTTCTGGTATCAAGGTCAACCTCCCGATCTTGACTTTCTGGTTAAGTAGTTCTCTTTTAATTAAGGCCAAACGCTTCTCTGGGAACCAAGATCGAACCTCCTATATAGTGACGTCAGTGTAAAAGTAAAGTGTAAAAGTAACGTAAAACTTAAAGTAAAAAGTAAAGTGAACCATAGATAAAAGTGAAACCTAATTAAAGCATACCAACATAAATTAAACAAATTAAACGCCTCCTAAAAATCTAAAATAAAAGTAAAATACGTTCCAAGTTTACTAGCAAATTATTTCAAGGAAACGCACTAGATCGAGTCCGGTCTCTCCTATAAGCTTCGTTGACACGTGGTGGAGAACGCCATTTTTGATCCCGAGAACCAAGTAGCAGAAGCACCGTCTGTTCCAGTCGTCGACACGTTTTGGAGGCAGCCGTTTGATCCCCGTACGTCGGACCAAGGACCATGGATTCGCCGAGGAGATATCCTTTGGAGGTGCCGTTCGAATCCGCAGTGACGTTTTTGGAGGCAGCCGTTCAGACTCCTAACCCCGGAGACGGTTCAGATGCAGTGAAGTCACATGATGGAAGGGCCTTTTCGACCTTTCTACAAGTGACGCCATTCTGACTCCCGGACACATAAGTATACATCGTCATTTTCTTCCTAAGCCATTTTTTGACAGGTGCTGTTGTATAGGGTCAGTCAATTTTTTTTTGTCTTTCGTCGGAATTAAATAAATCTGCGAACACAATTCATAGCCATTGGGATCCACAAGGTTAAATTGTGTACCAGCCTCTCTTCAGATTAGAGATACCATCAATCAACATTACTGAGTATTACAGAAGAGGACCATAATGATGAAGAAAATTTTCAGCAATTTTAAACACAAATATCAATAGTATCATACCTTAGATAAAAGAAAGAATCACCCTTATGAGAGGAAAAATTAAGCAGTCTATGCAGATATAAAGAAATGTAGCTAGAGTATAGAGTTACAATTTTTAACGCAAAGTGTTAGAGATAGGTACCGTATTGGGAAACTCATAGCAAAAGCACTTGGGCGTTGGATTAAGTGAAATATTGAGTAAAATGAAGAAATAAGTAACTAGGAAATAGAGTTACTGTTGTAAACGCAAGTGTTAACGATAAGTATCCTACTGGGAATATCGTATAGGTGAAACACAAAGGCGTTGACATAAAGCGTAGTTGAAATCATATATAACTCTTATCTAAGGTACATACAGTAACAGTAACTAGAAGAAAGCAGCGTAAATATAGGAAGAAACCAGCATCTATAAAAAAACAATACACTAGGGGGATACGACTAACTGGACCAGGATCGGAGGGAACCAAGAAAAAATAAATAAAAATAACTAAAAACCGTAACTAAGTAATTAGGAAGCAACCATAACTAAGTAACACAAGGAAACCAAAAATTAAGCAAAAAGTTACCAAAACTAAGTAAATACAAAGAGACCAGACACTAAGAAGAAATCAGAAACCAAGCAACTAAATATAGGAAATTAGGGAATATAAATAAAAATAGGACAAATATGTTAGGGATATGTAAATAGAATTTGAAACGCGAATGTTGATGATCAGTATCTAAGAAAGTAGAGAAAATCATAAGGCAAACATGTAGGCGTCCAAAGAGAAAGAAGGTTACTGCTGGTATATATAACTTAGAGAAGTTATAATTTTCAATGCAAGTGTTAATGACAGGTACCACATTTGGGAAATCATTGTAAAAACACGGAGGCATTAGAAAAGCACAAGTTATAATTTTAAATGCAAGTGTTTGACGATAGCACCATTTTGGGAAAAAAACACATAGGCATTTAATTATAAGAAAAATTAAAAGAGTTATAAAGTTGAGAGTACGAGAGTTATAATAGTGAACTAATATAAAGGAAAAGCTAGAAAGCACAATTATATAGAGGTCACATAGAGAATATTGTATCCAACTGTCAAAGAGAAGTACCTTATAGGGAAGATCATAACAGACACTTGGACAACATGACGATCTAGGAGATGAAATGGGAACCTACATAGGGATACATGTGTATAGATGTAAATATAAAGACAGTAAACGAGAATATGCTAATAGAAATAAAGGATAATAAATTAAGAGTTAAATATAGGAAGTAATATTAAAGAGAATACATAACAAAAGTGTCAGTACAAAACATAGAGGATACATAGAGATAGTTAGAATCTATAGACAAAATATGTAGACAAACATAAATAAAGAATTATGTAGAAAAATGTACTATGAAGACATAGAACATAAAATAAGATATAATAAGGAATTAAAATACGGCTCCGTAGCATATAGAAACATAGAAATAAGAGAATAAATAGCATATAGATAGCAGAAAACTTAGATTAAGTAAATAGATATAAATAAATAACCATGGATGAAATAAGAAGAATTACAGTCGTACATTACATACCATTCTAAATCCACACAACCATACAGACAGTAGGATAAATCGTGTAAAAGGCACCTATTATTAGTGATAAATTAAACATAAGTATACCGGTCATGTTTTACAAATTAAGCGAAAAAATTGTAACTTGTATAGGTAATTTACACCGAAAAAATATTCAATTCTCTTCCTTAGATATTGGCCATATTCCAGGGGGGATAATAATTAATAATACTAGTATTCAAATAATATCATCAGTCAAAGCAACATAATTGACGTCACTGTAAATTACGTATACATGTATTAAATATCTACTGTTATTTTTAAATTCCGGCAATGTTTACTATCAAAGATATCAATATTATATAATCACAAATAGTCGGCAATATTTCTCAAGGCAGACCAGGTTTACGTGCTAATTTTTGTTATTATTTTAAAAACAAAATCCGTAACAAAGAGTTACAATGTACGTTTCAAAAAAATAAACAAGCAAGCGATCGACTTGGAATTCGCTGACAATAGTTGAAATAGAAATATGCACTTGTAGGACATGCTAATACCTAAATATAATTCAGATAATTTGAATAACATTTTAAGCGTATTATAATTTATGAAAATATCAGCCGGCGATTTTATAAGTTAAAAAATAAAAAAACCAATGATTAGTGTAAAATAAATATATATGGAACTAATATACAGAGGGAAAAAATAAATAAATAATAATAAATATAATAGAAATGAGCTGGTGCCCTGCCGGTGATCCCAGACAACTCGGAAATACGTAATGGAAAACAAAGAGAAATGAGAAACTTATAGAGGGGCACACAGTTCGGCAGAAAAAAAAGAGAAGACATGTGAATTCTTACCGTAAGGACTTCCGGGAATGCACGCCTGGCTTCTCTACGGTATGAACGAACAAATCTGCTCTCTTTAACAGAAAGAAAGCGGGTGAAATATTACGACAGTAAAACAACAAGGGAAAATTTTTTAAGGGATTATACAATTTTTTTTTTACTTACGGCAGGGTACTTCCATCATGTACACTTTAAATTCTAAGACACAAAGAAAAATACGACCAAATGAATTTTTTTTTAAATATATAGGGTACAGTATATAACGGGATACTGGGTCAGGAAAAATGCAAGGTATCAAAAATAGTTCTCGATTGTTTTAACACCAAGATGTTTTTTAATAATTTACAGCAATGTTCAATTTCGGCTAAACATACACGGCAGACCAACTAAAAAATAATATGATACTTGCATAGGTTTAAGGCACCAGTTAATAAAAATATGCTGTATGATTTTAAATAAGAATTAGTACTGGGTGATAAAAAATTGAAATGACGGTCATTTAAAAAGTTTTTTTAAGATAGAAAACAAAATGTTAATACTAAGCAGTTATATTTTTTATATATTTGTTACATGTACCGGAAGCACCCCCTAGTCAATGGCGATGGAGTCCTGATATACAATAGTCAAAAGGAGTCCGATAAAGATTCTGAATATAGTAAGGACGTAAATCGACACCCTTTGGCTGGAGTCCAGAACCGAATTATGCCAGGGACAAGTGCTCATACATAACTTAAATTTAAGTAGGTACAAAACGATATGACTATTCGAACATTGAGGACAGCTGGTTATTATTTTGAGGAGTTCCATCCCTTTTCTTTTTATACTCATCAAAAAAAAAATGAGTTTTTGAGCGTCTCTAAGATAACGAATTTAATTACTTCTTTTCTCAAGCAAGTCTTTATTTTTTGAGCAGATTTTTTCCATTTTGAACCTTCTAACCATAAAAGATGTCTTGCATTGGGGACCAATGCTGGTTGATGGAGGGCATGTGTAAACTAGAAAGCGTAATAACAAAAGAACACTCAGTCTAATGTTTGAACTTGATACTTGACATTGAAGGATCAAATATTATGAGTATTATCTAAACATGTTTTAAAAACAATCAGTCAAATATCAACAAAATTTAGTATAAAAGAACGGGCAAATCAAGTAGACGACAACTTATCTGGTTGAGTAGTTCTCTTTTAATTAAGGCAAAACGCTCCTCCTGTAAGCTCAAACCCTCCCG
>JAEQML010070461.1:0-16769 GCA_016904865.1 Pissodes strobi | reverse complement strand
TTTCGGAAATTTATTGTTTCCTTTGTCAAGGCTACAATTACAAAGCAGAATTTTACACTTCTAGAAGTTATAGGTACATATAGTTATTTAATTGATTGAATTAGATTTATTAAAAAGGTTCGTTATGAAACTTACGCGCAAAGCGAGTTTACTATGGGTCCATTAATAGATAGCATGAAAAACAGTGCGTGCACACAGGAACAACATATTATTGTTTGTTACATTTTCGTATTTTTAATTTGCTAGAACAAGCAGTTAGTCTGCCTGCACATATTCCCCATTTTTCGACTACGGAATGGATGCGAACAAAGAAACGTACATAGCTTTTTTGAATTTTATGGTTTTTCCTTCTTATTGGCTGTTTGTAGCGCGCCATCTATTCTTGATTTGGCGGTAGGTTTGACGACCCGGAGTTGATCCGGAATCTGGATAGTCTGGAACACCGCAGACATGTGGCCGAGATGTCTCTGTTTTACAGATACTTTCACGGCAGATGTTCCCAGGATTTGGCCCGCATCATCCCGCCCCTGGCAACTCCTGTCAGACAGTCACGTCAGACGGCAGGAGCGCACCAGTTCGTCGTACAACTAGAAACACCTAGAACATCTGTTTCCCACTAATTACAACCAGGACAGGACATCTGTTTCCCACTAATTACAACCTACAACTATTCAAGAACCGTGTCAATCAACATCTTCGCACACACACCGCTCGTCGAGCGCCATAGGATCTTTCTTTAATGTGTGTGCCACTGCCATAAAAAAAAATACGATTGTTGTCAGATTAATAATATTAATAGTAATAGGCATTGCATTATTAGATTCGGATATTTTTTATTTGAATATTTGTCCTGAAAATTAAAATAATTTTGCTATTTTTATATTTCGAGTTTGGTAGGTATAAAAGAGGACATTTTCTATATGTTGGAGAAAAGAGGACAGAACAATAGAAAAGAGGACTGTCCTCTGGAATAGAGGACGGTTGGCAAGCCTAATCTGTGACGGAAATGTGTTTTGCAGGCTGTCTGTACCCGTTATTGTAAAACGTATTCTTTCTAACGCCAAAATATAGGCAACCAATTCTAAATAAGTGGTTGCCTATATTCAGGCGTCACGTGGCTTAATATGGCATTAGATTTTCATGTCGATGATGTCGAATAGGATATGTTTACACATCAGTGTCTCGAGTACTAGCAGACTCGCTCAATTTTTTTTGCTAATAAACACAATTCCAGTACACTTTGTCCTAAGGTATGGTCGCAGAAGGTTAATAATATCATAATATAAAGCGTCTTTTCTTAAAAATTGCGAATAAAACTGGTTTTTTTGCACTTTAAAACGATAATATAACATTTATGAGATATACATCAACATCACTCTATTTCTTAAAACATGATTATAGGTTGGCTTAGCACGGCTCAGCTGGCTGTTGTATAGGTGGATGTTGCCAAGTGTAATTTCTCTTTGGTTCTAGAATATAACAGCCTCGTGTTGAATATACTTCAAAAGTACTGTGAGACGAAAACTCCTTATAAATAATGATTCTTAATGGCTTTGTTTAGTAAAATAATAACAATAATTCGAATATATGATTTACTAGAATTAGATGTTAGGCTAGAAGGGGGCCACTTTTAATAATAAGTCATATAAAATAATTTATTTAGTTCATTGAAATAGATACAAATTTAAAAGGTCATTATTTACTTTGCACCCTTATTGGCTACCACAATAATAAAAATACTGACATATTCTACGTTACCTCCCTTACCATCTCCCACACAATAAATGTTGCGCAAATGTTTCGCGCTTATCTCTACTTTGGATAATTAGGCTTAGTTTTGGTTAGTTTGGGTTAGGTTGGGTTAGTATGGGTTAGTTTTGGTTAATCTGAGTTGGTTTTGGTTAGTATGGGTTAGTTTTGGTTAGTCTGGGTTGGTTTTGCTTAGATTGGATTAGCGAAGAGACAAGCGCCCGTAGCTTTTTTGGTTGGTCTGAGGCGTATAAGGAACAAGCGCGCGGTGCGCGCTTGCTTAGTTACTTTCACAAGTTGTTATTCTACTTTATAAAACATGCTCCTGGACTTGGCAATTTACTTACTTGAAAATCAAGAAGGTTAGCCAAGTCTGACAACATTGCAAGTAAATTGTTTATTCAACATCATTAACGTCATATTGGGAGAGTTTTCTCAGTTTTCGCGTTAAAATTTACTACGAAACAGCCTCATTTCTAATTTTTTTTTCAATTTTTAGCGTCAAAACTGCTTCATCCGCAGTTTTTTTTGCATTAATGTATTTCTTTTGTTACAATCTTTCCATTGAACCCAAAAAAATATTTAAAGTCGACATTGCTCATATGACACCAGACCCGAACTTTTGTCTTATTGTTGCCAATGATATATATTCTTTCCTGGCGTACATAGAATAAATTGTGTCCCGAATTATATTTTTCAAATATTTTGTAATTTTGGTTTTTGCGGTCTTTTGCTTGGAAGACATACTGAATGCGTAATCCTGGTCTGATTTTATCCCATTCTTCTTTAGATTTGCGATCGGATCGGCTCAATTTTGTTGCATCTGCCGCTCCCTGTATCACATTCTCAATTTGAAGTGCGATTCCATTTCGGACTTGTTTCTTTTCCAGTTGAAAAAAGCCAATATATTTAAAATTATCAGCTGGGATTGTTCATTATACCTAGCAATAATAACTTTCGACAACAAGTTGACAAACCAATGTTTTTGATTGACGGTGACGGATGCTTCACATAACCAAGTATATAAAAAATTAATAAATATCGGACACCAATTTTTTTCAAAAGTTTGTTGTCACCGCCGCGTTTGGAATATACCAAACAAAGATGAACAAAAATGAGGTCAGTACAAATGGGTATAATTTCGTCTTTACCAATCCAACGACCAAGAAAAATAGTATCTAAATAGTTAAGCACATTTTTAGAATAATACGGAGGAGTTCCATTCCGTCGGAATATAATTTCCATATCTCATTTGAATTCACCTCAATGATTTCGGTGATGAGGGGATCGATAGCATTTTGCAGCATATCCAGATACAATTTTCTATTAAATTTTTGTCGGTGAGTAGAGATCCTACGATATGATTTTCTAATATCCCGGCACAAAGATTATTTTTTTGTGGATGAGTTTTATCGAGAAACATGTGGATTTGTGAAACTCTAATACTGACAATAATTTTGCTAATAGAATTTACCATTCTTCCGCAATTCTTTCCGGCATTATTTCGCAAAATTTCATTTATGTCTGGGTTAACTTTGGTTAACTGATGTTCCATTTGGATCTTATAAGGATAACATTTATGCAGTAAAAGAAGACAATTCGTAGACACCATTTCACCAATAATATAAATTTGTTTTTCTTCCGGAACATGTGGAAAATGTGGATGACCTGGTAGCTTTTTGTTATTCACGCTACCTGCTACTCGTGAAAATTACCCGTTGTGCCGTATAACGAATTGCTTCTATTTTTTTCTTCTAATGAACAAGACGTTGCTTAAAACCCAACTAAAATATTTTAACCTAAGGGCGCTAACATATTAGTCAAATTATTTCAATACAAGATAATGTTTTTTGTCAACAACCAAAAGTCTTTGACGCGGAACCTGCTTCTATTCCAAAATATTGACATCACTGTATTTGAAAATGTTCGCCGAGACATTTCAGACAGACATTTATGTGTCAAGAAGTACAGGGCCTTCCTTTCCACTATCTTTTCGTACTGAATATGTATCATGTTTTTTTTCTTATTTAATGACATTAAAAATGCCGCCTTTTTGTATCGAGTGACGATGCTGACTTAATGTTCTAGTGTTATAAAATACTAGCCTGGCATTTCAAAATGATATAGCGCTAGCCACCTTTTTCCATTTAAAGTTATAATTTCCTCATTTGATTCTTTCAAAAAATAATGGTTGGTCGGGATAAACAAGTGCTTTTATTATTGCTTAAAACCATAAAGACGGGTGTGGTATCTTAATTAACCACTTTTAATGGACAGTATAATATAGGGTGGTGAGATAAATTGAAACATGTATTCGGTATTGATATAATTTAATAATGCAGGTGTAAATTGCATTTAAATATAATGGAGATAAATAAACAGTGTTTTCTATGTTAAATAGAAATTACATATGTACAATTCTTAGACTAAAACTTTCAATCATTCATCATTCGTTCAAGTATAAAACTAATATTACAAAAGGTTTCTTAATTATTAACTAAAGACTAAAACAGTCTTGTTTATACAATTTAAAACTGAAATATTTTTGTCCTTTTTGACTTTCAATGAACTGAACTTTTATGCTTTCAATCTAGCAACTTTCTTTCGTACAGAATACCTTAATCTCCAATGTTTTACTTCACTCTAATCAGCTAGGGATTCCACTTTGAATCCTTGAATTAACTTGTACAGTACAGGGACCACTTGAGTTATTAATTCGGTGCCGCCATTTTATGGATTCTCTCCAACAAAAGGGGGAAAGGGACGCTACGTCGTTTCTTGCCTTGAAACCTTGGGATAATAGCCCAAAAGGAGGTCTTTATCCAACCTTGGACAAAGGTAACTGAGGTGCACTAAATATTCTCTAATATTTGTGCATACAAGAGAAATTGGCCCAAAAAGGAATTTGACCTTTTGGCGCGAAGAGGCACTGGCTAGAGCTCGGTGAGGATACCCATCTAGCGACGTGGAGTGTTAGCAAAGCACTAAATTGAATTTGTCTTCGAGCTGGTCGCCTCCTGGCGCCAGACCAAATAAAAAGTGGGGGGTTGGCGCTTTGCCGAATTCATTTGAGATTAAAGGGATAGAAACTGTTTTCTTTCTTTATTTGACAGACTGATTGTTCACAATGCTGACGGAGACAAAAATACATTGAATTGAAAACGATTAAGAACGATTTCCTTTCCGAGTAAGAGTTGGCTCTATTGTAATCTATTATACTGGCAGTACTGTTGTACAGGTTCGAACTAAGGAATTGTCCGTCTAGGATTGGACTAAGGGGTTTTGAAGAACTGGCATATGCTAATTTAAATGCACAAATTGGGTTGTACCCGGGGTGAAATAAATCTACTTGCATTAAAAAAAAGCAATACAGAAGCAAACATCAACCATGAATTCATCCACAACAAAGCAAATAGGTATTCACAATTGATGCTAAATCATAAAAGTAAAATCATAACACAATACTCTTATATAGAAATACAAGTTTCTCCAAACATTAGGTCTGAGCATTTTATCGCAAAAACAAGTTCATTCTACTTTAGTTAACTGGCAAGATACCGCACAAATAATATGAAGAAAGTATCGAAAAGTCATTACACTTTACGGCAATATCTTTCAGGCAAATCTAATATATCTCTATGCATATACCGATTACTAACAGAACTTAAAACGCACAATGCTTCAAACATTTTTTTTTGCATTGATACAATTAATTAACTTTCACCAGACAAAAAATCTATTCCTTTGTAGAGGGTGGTCTCGTAGACCATTAATTTCTCGTTATTGTTATACGTCGGACATAGTAAGTGTTTGAAAATTGAAAACATAAAAAGGAATTACCGCTTAACGTGGACCTTTCCTTTCTTTTCTTAAGTTTAATGGGGAAAGTTATTCAGTCTCGGCAAACTTATTTCGCCATTTTTATCCCAATTGGTTAGAAATGTACTTTTTAGGATATTGTCACATTATTTTTGGTTCAATTTCCACAAAATGTCCGTCTCCGACGTGATGACATAGAGAAGACGCACATGAGATGAGAATGTGGGCTTTTGTAGCGTCCCTGGACCGCGTTGGGAAGGGCTGTCATTTGCTTTCTTTCATAAGATTTTCTATATATCTATTTATGTACCAAAGACTCAATGGGCGTAAACATCTAGCAAAGCCAGTGGTGCATACAAGAATTTATTTTTCACGTCATACAAGAAGACAAGTTTAGTTTTAATTTTTCTTTAAAAACAGTGCGTAAAGTAAACGGTATCCATGACAGTTTGACGTATCTATGATTATATGAAAATGGTATGAGAGAGCGTTATGGGCGTTATGATTATGTTTATTGTATATCTCATATTATGAGCGAATAATATCGATGTAAAAAATAAATATATTTATGGAATACCCAATGCTATGGAATGTTGTGCTTGTAAATAATGCGACTATATTATATGCGGCAATGGCAAACCTCCAATTCATCATAGGGTGTGACGCAAAATACCCTATGGGGAAGCACGGACATCAAATCAAGAGGTGAGGTGCTATTACAATTCATACTTACAGAAAGGCTAAATTATACTAGCTAATGTAGATAATGAGCCAACTTCTGTCACATCGACGAGGAGAAAAATCCTAAACATACCAACCTCTCTAGTCGGGAAAAGCATGTGATAGATTTGTCAACTGCCATGTGTCAAATGAACCTTTGTGTTGGGACTTCAGACAGATCAGGTTTCACATAAAAACCTCACAGCCTGTTTCAATCAAGTAGTAACCCGAGAGAAACTAACTGGGAAGGATATACAATATCACTCCCTAGTCCCTGGAAGGTCTCATCGTAGAAACACGTGACAATGAAGATCTTGAGAGGTTAGTATAGCTGGTGCGCAAAGCAACAATTTCCGCTTACGAGAAAAACTATCCTGAATAACAAGGCAACATAATAATAAAAGAATCTAGGGGAGCAAGCAAATAAAAGTACCTAGAGGTGCGGTGAGAAGGCTATTTAACAAAACCAAACTTGACCACGATTGGGCTACAAATAAAGTTAAGCTCATGCAGTAAAATAAGGAAATCTAAAATGCATTCGTGGAGGAAGTTTCGTGAAGAGATGACTCAAAACCCCACATGTTCCAGCATCTACAAAGTGCTAGCTATAGAAGAAGGTATACTGTGAGCCAAGTAGGTTTCTTGAAAATGAATGACTATACAACAACATTCAAAGAAAGTTTGATGCTGCTAACTGAAGCATACATTCCAGCCTTAGTAATTGTTGGGGAAACACCCCAACAAGTGTATTAACTTGTTATTTTTCACCGGATAATTTGGTGATAACACCCTGTATGTATGCAGCATGAATAAACCGTAATTAAATAAAATAGATTTATTTCACCCCGGGTACAACCCAATTTGTGCATTTAAAATAGCATATGCCAGTTCTTCAAAACCCCTTAGTCCAAACCTGGACGGACGATCCCTTAGTTCAAACCTGCACACCAGGTACTGTCAGTATAATAGATTACAATATAGCAAACTTTCACTCGTAAAGGAAATCGTTCTTAATCGTTTTCAATTCAATATATTTTTGTCTCAATCAGCATTGTGAAAATAGTCTGTCAAAGAAAGAATGAAGATGTTTTCTCCCTCTCAGATAAAAACCGACGCGTAGCTTTCCCGCGTTATTGTCCCTCCCGAAATCGTAAGAAAGATCATATTTCAGCACAGTTAAAATACTCACTCGAGCAACAGCTAAGTTGCTGTTCGCTGTCATTTCGCGCCAAATAGGCCATTTTCTAGTTTTGTTTGTACAGATATTGGAAATATCTGGTATACCTCAGTTATCTTTGTTCAAGCTTGGACAAAGACCTCCTTTGGGCGTTTTTAACGCGATTGTGAGACTACAGAATCGTAGCATCTCTCGTCAAGAAGAAGTAAAATGGCAGATTAACGTTGCTGGTCGAATAATTCTTGTAAGCAAGGTGAAAGCTGGATGTATGGTTTGCGTAAAAACAAAAATTAAGTTGGAAAGTAACTAAGTAAAATCAATCAAGTGCAAAGGTGCGCTGTGTGAGAGTTGCTAAGTTGGAGTACTAAAAGTATTAAAATAAGAAAGATAGAAAACTCATTTTTAAATCAAACAATCAAGACTTTTTACTAGATATTAATAATTAAGAAACCTTTTGTAACATTAGTTGTATGCTTGAATAAACGAATGATTGGAAGTATTAGTCTAAGAATTGTACATATATAATTTCTTTTTGACATAGAAAACGCTGTTTATTTATATCTATAATATTCAAATGCAATTTACACCTGCATTATTAAAGTAAATTAAACCGAATACATGTTTCAATTCCTCTCACTACCCTATAGTAATACAGTTTATTAAAAGTGGTTAATTAAGATACCACACCCTTCTTTATGGTTTTAAACAATAATAAAATTACTTGTTTATCCCGACCAGTAATTCCAAATAAACGAACAGTAGAAGACAGCAGCAAAAGAAAACCAATAAGGCCAACTGCTTTAGGATGGAGGTAGTTGCAAAAATATTGAGGCCAAATAGTATTAGGTGTGCTATCAGCAAATTTGAACTGTACAAATCCCCTGGAGTAGAATCCATATTACTCCAAACGGGACAGCAGGTAATAATTCCACACCTTGTGCTTTATATTCAAAGCTTTTATAGCATTACGACATGTACCCATAGTATGGCAGAAGGCGAAAGTTACCTATATTCCTAAGATAGGAAGGATAGGTGACAGGTCGTTTAAATTATGCCGCCCAATAAATCTTGATATATTTTCTGATTAAAACCGTGGAAAGGCTGATAGAGAGATATATAAGAGGTGGGGCAAGTCCGCTTAACGAACGTCGCTATGCGTATCAACCAGGAAAATCTACTAGCTTAGCACTGGATGACCTCAACAGGCTATTGACAAAGTCCTTAGAGGACAAAGAAATAGCCATAACAGCGTTTGTAAACGTAGAGAGCGCTTCTTATAATGCTCCTACAATGTAAAACTAATGCTAGCAAGAAAAGGAGTACTACTACTTCTGTGTCAGTGGATGAACACCAATCTGAAAAGTAGGGTTATTATATCAACAATTGACGAAATAACGATGACATCTAGAGCAAGTAGGGGATGCGCACAGTAAAGTGTTATTGCCCTTGCTATACGTAATCCTATTGAATGAATTGATAATAAGGCTAGCATCCAAAGGCTTCAATTGTTTAGGATACGCCGATGACCTTGCGATTATTTCAAAAGACAAATTCGCAGGTTCGGATATGGAGCGCACACAACTGGCTCTAAACATCATTGGCAGGTGGTGTAATGAGGAGGGACTGATAGTAAACCCTCATAATACCACCATCGTAAAATTTACGAGAAAAAGAACGCTGGAAGATCTCAAGGCAGATTACTCAACAAACAGCGTCTCTCTGCAGCTGGCTTCCCAGTTTCCTTAAAAACCGATTTCTGCACGTTGCAAGTTGATTCACCATTAATGCGGGCATGCCTCAGGGCGCAATGCTTTCACCAGCTCTGTTCCTCATAAATATCAATGACCTGCCGACCGAAACCAATAATCCTGTTCACAGTTTTGCAGATGGCAGTCTCCCAATTTTGATCAAAAATACTTTTACCGGCGACTGAGACTTACTACCGCAGACAGGAGCAGATTACAACAATAATTAGTCGAGATCTGGAGAAAGTTCAAACTTGGTCAGTTCAATGCAGCAAAAACTCAAGCAGCGACGTTTACCAAGAAAGCCAATACGGCGAAAGCCATCATCCTCGCAATTCGGATTACTGGGTGTCGCGGTCAACAGCAATATGTTCTGGCATAATCACGTTGCTAACATCGTAAAATCAGCCTCGCAGAAGTTTGGTGCGCTATTTCGCAACAAAAAAGTTGTATACACAGCAGCAGCTGCTCTTGTTCTACAAAGCGCAAATGAGACCGTGCTTAGAATATTGCTCACACATCTGGGGTGCCGCTCCTAGCACAACTTTAAACTGCTAGATTCCACTCACAAGAGAGCTGCGCATCTTGTCGGTGACCCGGGGTTGACCCAGGATCTGGATAGTCTGGAATACTGCATACATATGGCCGAGATATCTGTTTTACAGATATTTTCAGGGAAAATATTCCCAGGATTCGGCCCGCGTCATACCGACCTCAGCAACGCCTGTCAGACATTCACGACAGATGGCAAGAACGCACCCAACAAGGACGTTTTTGTCTGACGCAGTGCATCACTGCTCAGGACATGTTTTTCCCCCTAATTACAAACTACAGCTATTTAAAAACCGTGTCAATCAACATATTCGCAACACACACCGATCGTCGGGTGCCATAGGATCTCCTTAGTGTGTGTGCCACTGCCATAAAAATGCATCAGTACCCAGGTAGAGATTCCATATACACAAGAGGCAAAATACTTAAGATTCTTTTTTGACATGGAATCAACACCTAGAAAATATCACATAGAAAGCGTAGCAGCCTTCAGTCTGTGCAGAAGAATGTGCGGGAAAAATTGGGGGCTTCAACCAAAAATGACTATATGACTCTATGCCGGATTAATTAGGTCCATGATAGCATATGGGTGGGTGGCTTGGTGGTTAAAGACGCATCAATCTGGGATGGTGCGTTGGCTCAGTCCCATTCAAAGACAGGCTTGTCTGAGTGCCACTGGTGCCATGAGGACCGCTCCAATATTGCAGGTTCTGCTTAATTTGCCACCACTTTACATCATGCGAAGCAAGCACTCATAAGTAGAATGTACGTTAAGGATCACAACAAGCAATATAAAGAGTTGGCAGCAACCTCATCATGTGAATGCCAACAGATGGCAGGCATACTTCTCAAATTTAGCTTTGATAAAACTTTCAAGATAGGTTTAACGGGCAGAGATGCTCTTCTGCAGGTATATAAGAAGCCAAATATAAGGCACTGAGCTTAGGCAAATATGCGACGATATTCCAAGGGAAAATTGTCGCAGTACATCACCTTGCGAATAAGTTGATAAGGTAAGAGTATACAGGTAACACCATTGGAATCTACTCAGCAAAGCAGTTAACTCAATGCAAGCTAATTCATACGGCTATATAGAAGCCCTAAAGGAGCAGGGCAGTCTAAACAGGCTAATCTCAGCCTAAGTGTGAGCGCATACAAGATATTAAAGTAACAACAAGACTGAATTATTAGCCCGAGAACGATCCAGAATGGCTCCGAATGGAGCAGAACCATTTTACGGTATAGCAAAACCTATACAAAATGCTAGCATCAAACTATGAATACAAACGAAATCTCAAGAATGGTGGAACAGCTACCAGGAATGAGACAGATTAAAGAGTTAGTCAAAAAACCAATGCCAACTGACTCTCTACAAAGACAGAAAAGAAGTACAACTAGAATATTAGTTGGACTTCTAGCAGGGCACTCTAGGCTCAATAGACCCAATATATAAACTGCCAGAATAATCGCTGTGCAGGTTCTGTCAAGAACGGCAGTACAAATACTATGACATTGCGAGGGATCGTTAAAGGCTAAGTTTGTTTACCTTGAGAGAATAAAAGCCAAGAGCTCCCAGATAAATGGAGAATCTGAAAACGAACCTATGAAGTTTCATGGATTTTCTGGGGTTAAATAAAGGACTCTAAATGGCTTTTTGAAGGCACATTAGATCTGGAAAGGTCGCAGTGCGTAGGCGAATATTCCATAAGCTCCAAAACTAATCTAATCTTATATTATATTTTAAGGCAGATATCCCCAGGATTTGACCCCCCCCCTCATATCGGTCCCAGCAACACCTGTCAGACGGTCACGATAGACGGCAAGAGCGCACCCGTTCATCATACAACTGAAAACTTCTATAGTATCGCTGTACAAGGACTCCGTTGTCTAGGGTACTGCATCATGGTAGCACTCACTCCCAGGACACCTGTTTCCCCCAAATTACAACCTACTGATAGTCAAGAACCGTGTCAATAAACATGTTCGCACACACACCGCTCGTCGTGTGCAATAGGATGAAGTAGGTTGGAGAAGTTTCTTTTCAATTTTGAACGTTGCTGGGGTTTATAAATTCCTTAAACAACCGTTGCCAAAAGTGAAGCTCCTGGATTTTTGACAGATTCTAATGGTATACTGCATTAAAAGAATTGAGCAAATTAGTCAAGAAAGAAGTACGCAAAGATGAAAGAATTTAGCCAAAATAGCAAAATGAATGTATTACATTCAAAGCAAAGAAAACACAAATTAAAAAAAAAAACGAAATCAAGAAAAAGTGATAGTACAAAACAACATTCAAAATGTTCAGAATCAGAACAGCGCTAAGTTAGATGAAGAAGAAATGCTAAAGCCCGGGGGAAAATCTCTAGGAGACTCAATAGCGCTATTATTGAATAAATACATTCACAAAGGAAAAATACCTAAGGAATGGTACAATTCTGAAATTATTCTTATCTTTAAAAATGCTTGCAATATCATTCTAGAAAATTATAGATCTACATCTCTCCAACCATACTTTTATAAAGTCTGCACGAAAATAATACCCAACAGATTGAAAACAAAACTGCGAATCAAGTCGGTTTCAGAACAGGATTTAGTACCATAAGAGAATCGATACGAAAATGCTCAGAATACAACATTCTTTGGCCTTTTTCGACATCCAAGAGGCATTTGGCTACATAGAGACAGAAACTCTATTAAGTTTCCTAGAAAATGCTAGGATTGATTCTGGATATATATATCGATATTATATATAAAAACGAAATTATACGTATTAAGGCTGAGGAATTGAAATATACAAATAAAATTCTATTGGAACGTGGTGCAATGATATCACCCAAACTCTTCATTTTCACACTCAAAAACGATTTCAAAAACATAGAAAGAGGTAACAGGTGTGGTGTTGTTTTGAGCGCAACCAGCTTTGTACAACTAAGTTGGAAAAGTTCTGCGGATCTAGAGCAGATTGAATTAGTTCGATACTGAAAAAAAAATACAACTTGGGGAATGTATCAAGTAATTAAAACCATTATTTCAAAACAAAATTACATTGAATAAAAATATAGAGCTGTGTCTTGTGTACCTCAGTTATCTTTGTCCAAGCTTGGACAAAGACCTCCTTTGGGCGTTTTTAACGCGATTGTGAGACTACAGGATCGTAGCATCTCTCGTCAAGAAGAAGTAAAATGGCAGATTAACGTTGCTGGTCGAATAATTCTTGTAAGCAAGGTGAAAGCTGGATGTATGGTTTGCGTAAAAACAAAAATTAAGTTGGAAAATAACTCAGTAAAATCAATCAAGTGCAAAGGTGCGCTGTATGAAAGTTGCTAAGTTGGAGAACTAAAAGTATTAAAATAAGAAAGATAGAAAACTCATTTTTAAATCAAACAATCAAGACTTTTTACTAGATATTAATAATTAAGAAACCTTTTGTAACATTAGTTGTATGCTTGAATGAACGAATGATTGGAAGTATTAGTCTAAGAATTGTACATATATAATTTCTATTTGACATAGAAAACGCTGTTTATTTATATCTGTAATATTCAAATGCAATTTACACCTGCATTATGAAAGTAAATTAAACCGAATACATGTTTCAATTACTCTCACTACCCTATAGTAATACAGTTTATTAAAAGTGGTTAATTAAGATACCACACCCTTCTTTATGGTTTTAAACAATAATAAAATTACTTGTTTATCCCGACCAGTAATTCTAAATAAACGAACAGTAGAAGACAGCAGCAAAAGAAAACCAATAAGGCCAACTGCTTTAGGATGGAGGTTAGTTGCAAAAATATTGAGGCCAAATAGTATAAGGTGTGCTATCAGCAAATTTGAACTGTACAAATCCCCTGGAGTAGACGGAATATCAATCCATATTTCTCCAAACGGGACAGGAGGTAATAATTCCACACTTGTGCTTTATATTCAAAGCTTTTATAGCATTACGACATGTACCCATAGTATGGCAGAAGGCGAAAGTTATCTATATTCCTAAGATAGGAAGGATAGGTGACAGGTCGTTTAAATTATGCCGCCCAATAAATCTTGATATATTTTCTGATTAAAATCTTGGAAAGGCTGATAGAGAGATATATAAGAGGTGAGGCAAGTCCGCTTAACGAACGTCGCTATGCGTAACAACCAGGAAAATCTACTGGCTTAGCACTGGATGACCTCAACAGGCTATTGACAAAATCCTTAGAGGACAAAGAGATAGCCATAACAGCGTTTGTAAACGTAGAGAGCGCTTCTTATAATGCTTCTACAATGTAAAACTAATGCTAGCAAGAAAAGGAGCACTACTACTTCTGTGTCAGTCGATGAACACCAATCTGAAAAGTAGGGTTATTATATCAACAATTGACGAAATAACGATGACATCTAGAGCAAGTAGGGGATGCCCACAGTAAAGTGTTATTGCCCTTGCTATACGTAATCCTATTGAATGAATTAATAATAAGGCTAGCATCCAAAGGCTTCAATTGCTTAGGATACGCCGAGGACCTTGCGATTATTTCAAAAGGCAAATTCGCAGGTTCGGATATGGAGCGCACACAACTGGCTCTAAACATCATTGGCAGGTGGTGTAATGAGGAGGGACTGATAGTAAACCCTCATAAAACCACCATCGTAAAATTTACGAGAAAAAGAACGCTGGAAGATCTCAAGGCAGATTACTCAACAAACAGCGTCTCTCTGCAGCTGGCTTCCCAGTTTCCTTAAAAACCGATCTCTGCACGTTGCAAGTTGATTCACCATTAATGCGGGCATGCCTCAGGGCGCAATGCTTTCACCAGATCTGTTCTTCATAAATATCAATGACCTGCCGACCGAAACCAATAATCCTGTTCACAGTTTTGCAGATGACAGTCTCCCAATTTTGATCAAAAAAACTTTTACCGGCGACTGAGACTTACTACCGCAGACAGGAGCAGATTACAACAATAATTAGTCGAGATCTGGAGAAAGTTCAAACTTGGTCACTTAATGCAGCAAAAACTCAAGCAGCGACGTTTACCAAGAAAGCCGATACGGCGAAAGCCATCATCCTCGCAATTCGGACTACTGGGTGTCGCGGTCAACAGCAATATGTCCTGGCATAATCACGTTGCTAACATCGTAAAATCAGCCTCGC
Organism: Pissodes strobi; assembly: GCA_016904865.1. Lineage (NCBI taxonomy): Eukaryota > Metazoa > Arthropoda > Insecta > Coleoptera > Curculionidae > Pissodes > Pissodes strobi. The sequence continues at coordinate 1,867 of JAEQML010070461.1, read as the reverse complement.
AGAAGCTTGGTGCGCTATTTCGCAACAAAAAAGTTGTATACACAGCAGCAGCTGCTCTTGTTCTACAAAGCGCAAATGAGACCGTGCTTAGAATATTGCTCACACATCTGGTTTCCATATACACAAGAGGCAAAATACTTAAGATTCTTTTTTGACATGGAATCAACACCTAGAAAAGATCACATAGAAAGCGTAGCAGCCTTCAGTCTGTGCAGAAGAATGTGCGGGAAAAATTGGGGGCTTCAACCAAAAATGACTACATGACTCTATGCCGGATTAATTAGGTCCATGATAGCATATGGGTGGGTGGCTTGGTTGTTAAAGACGCATCAATCTGGGATGGTGCGTTGGCTCAGTTCCATTCAAAGATAGGCTTGTCTGAGTGCCACTGGTGCCATGAGGACCGCTCCAATATTGGAGGTTCTGCTTAATTTGCCACCACTTTACATCATGCGAAGCTAGATCAGTCGCATGGAGGCTATTCAGAGGACAAGCACTCATAAGTAGAATGTACGTTAAAGATCACAACAAGCAATATAAAGAGTTGGCAGCGACCTCATCACGTGAATGCCAACAGATGGCAGGCATACTTCTCAAATTTAGCTTTGATAAAACTTTCAAGATAGGTTTAACGGGCAGAGATGCATGAAAAGAAGAGTCTCCTATTAATGCTCTTCCTGCTCTCTACACTGACGGTTCAAAAGCGATGAAGTTTCTGTTGCAGGTATATAAGAAGCCAAATATAAGGCACTGAGCTTAGGCAAATATGCGACGATATTCCAAGGGGAAATTGTCGCAGTACATCACCTTGCGAATAGGTTGATAAGGTAAGAGTTTACAGGTAACACCATTGGAATCTACTCAGCAAAGCAGTTAACTCAATGCAAGCTAATTGATACGGTTATATAGAAGCCCTAAAGGAGCAGGGCAGTGAAAACAGGCTACTCTTAGCCTAAGTGTGAGCGCGTACAAGATATTAAAGTAACAACAAGACTGAATTATTAGCCCGAGAAGGATCCAGAATGGCTCCGAATGGAGCAGAACCATTTTACGGTATAGCAAAACCTATACAAAATGCTAGCATCAAACTATGGATACAAACGAAATATCAAGAATGGTGGAACAGCTACCAGGAATGAGACAGATTAAAGAGTTAGTCAAAAAACCAATGCCAACTGACTCTCTACAAAGACAGAAAAGAAGTACAACTAGAATATTAGTTGGACTGCTAGCAGGGCACACTAGGCTCAATAAACCCATGAATACGATTAAACTGGCAGAATAATCGCTGTGCAGGTTCTGTCAAGAAGTGCAAGAAACGGCAGTACAAATACTATGACATTGCGAGGGCTCGTTAAAGGCTAAGTTTGTTTACCTTGAGAGAATAAAATCCAAGAGCTCCCAGATAAATGGAGAATCTGAAAACGAACCTATCAAGTTTCATGGATTTTCTGGGGTTAAATAAAGGACTCTAAATAGCTTTTTGAAGGCACATTAGATCTGGAAAGGTCGCAGTGCGTAGGCGAATATTCCATAAGCTCCAAAACTAATCTAATCTTATATTATATTTTAAGGCAGATATCCCCAGGATTTGGCCCCCCCCTCATATCGGTCCCAGCAACACCTGTCAGGCGGTCACGATAGACGGCAAGGTCTCCGTTGTCTAGGGTACTGCATCATGGTAGCACTCACTCCCAGGACACCTGCTTCCCCCAAATTACAACCTACTGATAGTCAAGAACCGTGTCAATAAACATGTTCGCACACACACCGCTCGTCGTGTGCAATAGGATGAAGTAGGTTGGAGAAGTTTCTTTTCTATTTTGAACGTTGCTGGGGTTTATAAATTCCTTAAACAACCGTTGCC
>JAEQML010070460.1:0-16769 GCA_016904865.1 Pissodes strobi | reverse complement strand
TAAGGTTAAATACGCGAAAAATAAATATGCCAGTTTCAGGTATCAATTAAATTAAAACAACAATCAACGAACAAGTTAATATAACGATTTCATCAATTCGCTCTTTATACCAGTCAAAAATTTCGTGCTTAGTTATTGACAAAATAAGCGATTTTACTCCACAGGTATCATTTGATATATCGAATTTAAAGTTACCCGAACTTCCTCTCGCTGATCCCGATTTTAACATCGCGTCAAGCGTTGACATACTTATCGGTTCTTCACTATTCTACAATTTGCTTAGTGAAGGTCAGATCAAGTTAGGTAAAGGGTTACCTATACTACAGAATAGCGTTCTCGGCTGGGTAGTAGCGGGTCCTATACCCATTAATCAGCGACTGTCAAAATGCTTTTTCTTAAATTCACATACTAACGACGATGATTGTAATTTAAACGCCCAAATAGAAAAATTTTGGAAAATCGAGGAAGTTCCTCAGATTCCGGAAAAGTCTTGGACTTCTGAAGAACGAGAATGCGAACAACATTTTGTAAATACTTTTTCTAGAAATGAACAGGGCCGGTTTGTTCTTAAACTGCCTTTAAAAGGTAATTTTTCGAATCTTGGTGATTCAGAAACTCGCGCGTTAAATCGATTGTATTCAAATGAACAAAAATTGTCAAAAAATGAAAATTTAAAAATTCAATATTGCGATTTTATGCGCGAATATGAAAGCCTCGATCATATGAGACAAATCTCCCGAGACCAAAAGTCATTGACCCCGATCTATTATTTACCCCATCACAGTGTAATTAAACTAGATAGCGTTACAACGAAGGTTAGAGTTGTGTTTGATGCTAGCGCCAAAAGTTCCTCAAATTTGTCATTAAATGATGTTTTAATGGATGGTCCTACTTTACAGAACGATCTATTTTCTATTTTATTAAGGTTTAGAAAACACAAGGTAGTGTTCGTTGGTGACTTGACCAAAATGTATAGGCAAATATTAATACATCCCGAGCATCAAGACTTGCAGAGAATTGTTTGGCGAGATAATCCCCAAGATGAGGTAAAATATTATAATTTACAAACGTTAACTTATGGCGAAAAACCCGCTTCGTTTTTAGCCACTCGCTGTCTTAAACAAATTGCGAGCGAAAATATCGACAAATACCCCACTGAATGTGACGTAATTAATAAAGACATGTATATGGATGACGTATTAACAGGTGCTTCGGATAGCGTAGCATTAAAATTCGCGAAAACTTATCTAAGATTTTGTTAAAATACGGGTTTGAAATACGGAAATTCCAATCGAACGACATCGACTTTTTAAATAATATATCTTCTAATTCAGATACGCCATATATGATCACTGATGACTCATCTACCAAAACGTTAGGCGTATGTTGGATCCCTTCCTTAGATGTTTTTCGGTATAAGGGTCAAGAGCCGGTTTTTAACCCCGGTAACGCGACAAAAAGGACGATACTTTCCTTCATTGCTAAAATATTCGATCCTCTCTCACTTTTGGGTCCCATTTTAATACGCGCAAAACTTCTAATGCAAAATTTATGGCAACTTCAATTAGAATGGGATGAATCAGTTACTGCGGATGTCTACGCGCAGTGGTTTAATTTTCAAACCGACATATCCGGAATTCAATCTTTAACAATACCTAGACGCATCTTAGTGACTAACCCTCGTAATATACAGTTTCATGCATTTTCGGACTCAAGCGAAAAGTCATATGGATGCGCGATATATTTACGCTCCATCGACGACCAAGGTCACATAGAATGTCATTTACTTTGTGCCAAGTCCCGCGTAGCTCCGTTAAAGTCAATTTCTCTCCCCCGTTTAGAGCTCTGTGGAGCACTACTAATGTCACGCCTCGTATCGAAATGTTTGTCGATTTTAGACTTACCAATTGATGAAATATTTCTCTGGACAGATTCTACTATAGTTCTCTCGTGGATAGCAGGCCAACCTCGAATGTGGAAAACTTTTGTTAGTAACCGAATATCGGAGATACAAACACTAACGTCTGTAAAAAATTGGAATTACATAGCTTCGTCTGTTAACCCCGCGGACATCATTTCTCGTGGTTGTACTCTACAAGATTTAAAAAATTCTAATTTGTGGTGGCACGGGCCTGAATTTCTTCAAAAGGCTTTAAAGTACTGGCCAGCAGAGAGTAATATTTCTAATTTTGCGCGAAACTCTGATAAAGTACCCGAATTTAAACCCCAAACCGTGACTTTTCTTAATTTTGATAATGAACCACTTGATATTTTTGTAAAATACTCGAATTATAATAAGTTAATTCGTGTGTTCGGTTATTGCTTAAGATTTGCTAATAATGTGAAGCTAAGTAAAGAAAGGCGAGAATATTCTAAATTTTTATCCCCATCTGAGATAAATAATAGCATAGAAATACTTGCTAAAATAGTTCAACGGACCGCATTTTCCTCGGATTTGAGATCACTCCAAGACTCTGGTTCGGTGAATTCTAAAAGTAATTTAAAATCGTTATCTCCCCTTCTTGAGAATGGCTTGATTCGAGTCGGCGGTAGGCTCGAAAATGCTAAGATTTCTTATAGTGCAAAACACCCGATTATCCTCCCTCATTCACACCCGTTTACGCGCCTAATTATTGAAAACGAGCATGCACGCAGCTTGCATGCTGGTGCTCAAACTACCCTTTCTTTTATACGGCAAATGTTTTGGCCCTTAAATGGTAAGAATTCTGTTAAAAATTGCATACGAAAGTGCGTACCGTGTTTTAAGTCAAAGCCTAAGAGTTTAACTGCCAAAATGGGCCAATTACCGGCGTCGCGAGTGATTCCCACTTCCCCATTTCTGACGTCCTCAGTTGACTTCGCAGGACCGTATGAGTTGAGAGATGGGAAATTAAAAAACCGCAAAATCATAAAATCTTACATTTGCGTATTTGTATGCATGTCCACAAAGGCTGTGCACCTAGAGCTCATCTCTGACCTGACCAGTGACGGGTTTTTGAATGTTTTAAAAAGGTTTGTTTCTAGGCGTGGTCTTTGTACAGATTTATATTGCGATAACGCTACAAATTTTATAGGCGCAAAAAACGAGCTGTTAGCTATCCATAATTTGACCAGTCCTGATAATGTACGAAATTATTTTACTGATAATCAAATTAAATTTCATTTTATACCGCCTCGGTCACCTAATTTTGGGGGCCTTTGGGAGGCTGCCGTTAAATCTACGAAATATCACCTAAAACGCATTTTAAATCAAAAACATTTGACATATGAAGAGTTTAATTCCATATTAACTCAAGTGGAAGCAGTCCTTAACTCACGCCCTATTACTCCCCTGTCCAACGATCCCTTCGATCTAGAAGCCCTGACACCAGGACACCTTCTTATTGGCCGTGTTTTGACCGCTGTCCCACAAAGGAATTTAACTGATTCAAAACCTAATTACATCAAAAGATATAATCTGACTCAGCAGATCTTCCAGCATTTCTGGTCCAGATGGGTCAAGGAATACTTGCATTCACTCCAACAACGCACAAAATGGCAGTCTGGTAATCCACCACTTAATGTTGGAACTATGGTGCTGATGAAAGAAGAAAATTTACCACCTCTATATTGGCCACTCGGCAGGATCGTCGAAACTCATCCTGGTGCTGATTCTATAGTGCGTGTGGTGAGTGTGCTGACCAAGAATGGTATTTTTAAACGTGCGATTAGTAAAATATGTGTTCTACCTATAAGTGATGACTATTAACCCGATTATGACTATCAACCCAATTGCGACTTTTTCCTCGATTTTGACTATTTTAACTGAATTATGATTTTCACCTGATTATTAGGCTTTTGATATTGTCCTTTCTTTCTTGTTGAAAGCCGAACCTTTCAAGGGCGGCGGAATGTTCAGTTCATGATTAATGTCTAGCTAATTTATTCTGTTTGGAGATATTTTGATGTTATCGGCAACGCAGCATAGGACCGGCCTGCGCGCCTTGATTGCGTCCGGCGATTGTATCGCGAAATCGCGAGTTGCTTGCGAGTCGTTGCAAAATTATAGTGCGCCAAGGGAGTGAACCTTAACGACGACTGAAGGGGGTAGAGGACTAGCACGTAAAAAATCTTGCCTTCCCATAGACGCACGAGGTTATTCTTACCATATTATTATTGATAATATTTATTAGTTGAAGACCTTAAAATTAATTGCAGTTTTTTTTTATATTACAGTCTTATAGTACAAAATATGTCATATAATAATATCTCATTTTTATAATAAGGATAGTATTCTATGATATTTATTATATGTATTACATAAATATGTTGTAGTAATAAATAGAGTTCGTTTCCCGAAGGTTTTGTATTTACGTCATCGATGACGTCGCTTAATTTGGAAAAAAAACGGTTTATCGTAGCTAATTCATATAAATTCTCTAGCGCTCAATTTTTGTATTAAAAGTTAGGCAATATTGAGGCCAGTATGTCCCAAAACGCTCTTTATAGAACGATCGGAATTGCTTTGTAATAAAAATTTTAATTTAGGGAGTTCAGTTAAGAGAGTTATCCGAAATATATAAAAATTAGTTAACCGCGTATAATAATCACCAAATGCTAGAAAAATATAAGAAACGTTAAAAATCTTCAAAAATATCATGAAATTAAGGGTCTGATGATATATAGGTTGTGTCGATTTTGCAAATTTTCTTTTTTTTTCGCTAGAAAAGGGGTGTCCTATAGAGTAGCTTAAGCCAAAAAAATCGGAGGATTCGCCACATTTGAGCCGAAAAAATCTCCGCGTTTTGAGCCTTAATTGCCCTAGAAGTGCAAACTTCCACTACGACTTTCCCAGGTGTAACGTGAAAATATTGAAAGTGTAACGTGTAAATAATGAAATTTTAGTAACCGACACTGGGGGCCTGGCACAGCGTTTCCAAAAGTTGCATATTTTCTTATGGGGAATAACAGTGTTTGTTTACTATTTAAGTATATTTAATATTCCCCTTCACGCATGACCCTCCGCTCGCTTCGGGGGTGCAACCAAACAAAACTAACCCAAACTAACCCACGGCATGCCGGAAATAAAAAAAAATGAAATTTTGCAGTCGAAAATGTAAATATTTTTTAGTTTGTTTTTCTTCATTTGGGCATGTCTTGGGTTAGTTTGGGTTAGTTTTGTTTGGTTACGCCCCTGGAGCGAGCGGAGGGCCATGTATGAAGTGAAATCTTTGATGAATATATACATACGAAGGAATAGTGTAATCGAATGAGTGTCTCTTTTATTCTGATGAATGAATGCAAATGCACATTGAAAAATCATCCAAGCAGCCGCGTTTACCATACGGCGGGCAATGATACCATTATGGCAGGATCGACCATCCCTTCATCTTCATTCAATCGAACTACTGAGGGTCTCGGTCAACAGCAATATGTCCTGGCATGACCACGTTGCTAACGTCGCAAAATCAGCCTCTCAGAAGCTTGGTACGCTATTTCGCAACAAAAAATTTATACACCGCAGCAGTTGCTCTTGCTCTACAAAGCACAACACGAATAAGACCGTGCCTAGAATATTGCTCACACATCAGGGGTGCCACACCAGAGCATACCCTAAGGCTACTGGATTCCGTTCAGAAGAGAGTTATGCGTCTCGTCGGTGACCCGGAGTTGACCCGGAATCTGGATAGTCTGAAACACCGCAAACATGTCACCGAGAAATCCCTGTTTTACAGATACTTTTGCGGCAGATGTTCCCAGGTTTGGCCCGTCTTTGACAACGCCTGTCAGACAGTCACGATAGACGGCAAGAGCGCACCGGTTCGTCGTATAACTGGAAACACCTAGAACATCGCTTTACAAGAACTCCTTTGTCTGGCGCACTGCCTCACTGTGGAACTCACTCCCAGGACGCATATTCGGATGTAACAAGGCAAGATGTCCATTCGGCTATGCCTAACGTTTCTTTATATGTGACGTGCACGATAGCATTTAGTCGGATGTCGTGACTGTTATATAGAATCAACAAATAAGTCTTCAATTATTATTTAAACACTTCATGCATGGCCCTCCGCTCGCTTCGCTCTCTACGGGGGTTCAACTAATAGAAACTAACCAGGTGCTAACCAAAACTAACCCAAAATATTTATTTTTTTTTTATTTTGGGTTAATTTTGGTTAGCACTTGGTTAGTTTCCGTTTGTTGAAATAATTGAAGATTTATTTGTTGATTCTATGTAACAGTCACGACATCTGACTAAATGCTATCGTGCACGTCACATATGAAGAAAAGATCGGCATTGCCGAATGGACCTCTTGCCTTCTTAAAAAACTTTGTTTTGGCTATTGTGACAGTTGACAGTAAAAAGGAGGATGGATGTTTACAAGTAAATTTTAATTTTGTTTAATGGGGCTATGAGTCGCTTTAAATTAGGACCAGAACAAAGCGGAGGTCTCTCGTTCGACGGAAATGTATCCTAGTTAATATTTTCACCCGACAATTGATTTTCAGATGTGTTTTGTCTATATTTCTAGTGCTTTTGTGAAGTGGTGCTGAAAATTTGCGTCAAAACTCGAACTTTGAGGGAATTTTTTCGGTTCAAATGTAACGGATTTTCCGACTTTTTTGGCTTAAACTACTATATAGGGCACCCCCTTTCTAGTGAAAAAAGAGAATTTGCAAAATCGACAAAACCTATATATCACCATACCCTACAAACCAAATAATATAAATAACCACACAGTTCGGCATCGGCAATTTCCACGCCAATGGCTAAAGCAAGTCGCTGCTGAAATTTTAAAATATGTAAAAAAAATTAGGTGTTGGTCTAGGGTCAAAGTGTATTTAATATATCCTGCGACCAATCACGAAACTGCCTCCCCGCTAAAAATCAAGTAAACGTCGCACTGTTGCCTATTGTCGCGTATTTTAAATAGCTTGAAGGCGAATAAAATATAAATATTATAGTATACTTATTCCGTATTCCGTATTTCCCTGTGTAAATAAAATAGTAAATAATAGAAGACAGTAGTATTAAGGAAAATAACAAAATTGAGTATTCAAGTAGGAAATTTAAATATGTAAATTCACTATAGGAAACTAGACAGAAATTAAATTAGGATTATTGGGAAAAAATGTGGCAACATCTAAATATGCCAGAACATTTTTTGTCCGCATTCTTTTCATACAGGTTCTTTCATTTGGCCAACAGTAACACGATAATATATGTTCTCGTACAAAAAATAAAGGTTGTTTTTTCTCAAGTGCAAGCAGTGTTGTTTCTCTACTCTTCCCGAAGGTTCAAGTTCGAGCAGTAACAATAGAGGAGCTGACGACTATTGAACAATGTCTAGTGGTAACTGTCTGGTATACTATGCATCTTATATAAAACATGTTAAAATTTTATTCGCCTGCTTAGAGAAACATGAGTTTTGTTGAATAAATTTATTTTAATATTGATTGCATAATGAAAATTGCCCATTTAGACCGGGGGATAGTGACAGATTTTGGGACACGATTTTACTCAGTATGTCTTTCAGAGGACAATATTATCCTTATATCTTCATGATAATAATGCATGAATCAAAGAGTCGTCTTGGGTTCTTCATATTAAAAAATTATTCATCATTTGTTCGAAAGACATGTGTTTTGGTACGATTTTAATCAGGCTGCCATGTGCTCTGGAATGAAATTCAAAATAAAAATTCGTCGTAAAATCATTGGCATACCGTTAAGGTGGGCCCGAAGGGCTGATATGGCCACGTGAACTTGTATTTGAATAAGGAAATTTTCCGCGTTTTTAAACAGGCTGCCACTGATAAATATACAAGTTCTTGTTATAAAACTGCCTAAAAAGAGATGGCATACCGATTGCGTATGCCCAAGTACTGTTTACATTGCAAAAATTTTGTACAGCGATGGAATGACATTCTGTGATTTTAGTCAGTATGCCATCCTATTTTCATATAGTTAATGGTAACATATGATGTATATGATATTGGCATATCGTTTGACAGGGTAGAAATTATAGGCATACGCATAAAACTTTGCAAAATAGAAAAAACAAATTCCGTGTTTTTAAGCAGTATGCCGTTTTGTTTTTATAATAATCATGATATATGTAGATGGAATAACAAATGGCATACCGATCGATAAGGCCCAAGCTTGTCGAAAATATTTAAAAAAGATGCAAATAACATTTTTTATGTTTTTAAGCAGTATGCTTTTTATAATCATGGTATATGTAGGTGGAATAACAAATGGCACACCGATGGATGAGGTCTAAAGTTTATAAAAATAGAGAATAAAAAAAGAATTTATGAAAATATAGTTTATTGGAAATCAGTCATATAAATCAAAATTATGGAGTACATTTTTTTCATCACTGCACAATATATATTTCGAAGTTTGGTTCTTCGTCGCTAACATTCTCCTCTTCTTGTGTGACGTTGATGTCGATTTTATCGTCTTCCTCATCAATGAAGTCATCATCATCATCGTCTTCATTATCCATCATCATCCAAGGCGGCGATCGATTCGCTGTCATCTTGCAAGTCCCTTTTATGATTTGTAAATAATCATAGGTATTTCACATTTTAATGAGGACCTTAAATAATCTGTGTAAATGACAAGTGACTGTTGTCATTTCTTTTTGTATATTACCTTCTGTAGCATTCGGTTCAATGAAGACTTCATGAACGAATTGCGGAACCTCGTCGCCTTCAAACCAACGGAGGGTGTACGTATTATTCGGCTCTATCATCCAGCCGAATTCCGTCGGATTTAAGGTGCTTGGATTGGGCAAGTACGCATTGTTCCACATATTACCAATATATGTCGTACGCAATATGTGTTGTTGCAGTGCTCTATTGCATGGTGGTAGAATGCATGCATCGAAATTCAAGAGATTTTTTTTAAGTTTCGGTGCTATCAAGCATGCTATAGTTACAGGTAAACAGATGAACTCGTGCCTCATTTACAGTCGTGCATTTTATAAGCGTTTTTTTTTTGAGATATTTTTGGGGTTTTATTGTGAAAAAAATATGAATTTTCCATCTGTAGAAGTGTTTAATATATTTCGTCCTTATTTTGAATGCAATGATAATGTAAACTGTTGCCGCTAACATACTTCGTTTCTAAAAAAGTTCAAATTTTAAGGAGACAGAAGGACAGATTATAAAGCAAAAAGAGCTTAACAAAAAAGGTCGCGTGTAGCACAGTACACGTGTTAGAAGTGATTACCTCTTTACCGAATTGAGCTTAATAACATTAAGCTATGGATCCAAATACACTGCCAATATATAATAAAAAATCTGTTATAGTGTAAAACGCGTGAGAGTCTTCTAGAAGTCCGATTCAATCGCGACTCGAACAGTCAAAATTACTGATTCCATAAGAGAGAAATAGTCATATATTTTATCCCTTGCGAGACGAAAATTCCAAAGCGTGTCGTTACGCGAGCTTGAAAAATCACTCCCATGTGGCCAAAGAAGTATTCACTTCAAAAAGAATCGAATTTATCTCGGCCCTAAAATCGCAATGCATTCTACTATCTTTAATTTAAGAAAATTTTGCAAAAAATGGGTTTTAAAATTTAAGATGGCTATTACGCCCCCTGGCGGTCATTTTGAAAATTTAAAAATAATATCCAACATTTTCTCTTGGCCGCTTTAGCCCTTTAGTCATAATAAGTCTTTACGACAATTACTTTTCGAGATATAGCCGAATGCCATTTGTTAAATTTTTTTAATGTGATAAACCCTCACATGTATGCCGTTTTTACTTTAACAAAGTAAATTACTAACTTTAATTATAAACCAAGAGGCATACTGATTAAAAACACGGAATTTTTTTCCTAACTTTTTTACAATTTTTTATATGGAAAACTCGCCCAACTTGTATGCCGTTTCTTATTTCACCTAGATATACCATGATTATAATAAAAACAAAAAGGCATACTGCTTAAAAACATGGATTTTTTTTTTCGTATTTTGCAACTTCATTTCAATTTTTTTATATGACGAACCTGCAGAACTCGTATGCCATATTACATATCAACATTTTAGGATACAAACTTAATGCTACAACAAATTTTGTACTGAATAAAATCACAGAATGTCATTCCATAACTGTACAAAATTTTTGCAATGTAAACAGTACTTGGGCATACGCAATCGGTATGCCATCCTTCCTTAAGCAGTTTTATAACAAGAACTTGTATACTTATCATTGGCAGCCTGTTTAAAAACGCCGAAAACTTCCTTATTCAAATACAAGTTCACGTGGCCATACCAGCCCTTCGGGCCCAGCTTAACGGTATGCCAATGGTTTTCCGAGCAATTTTTATTTTGAATTTCATTACAAAGCACATGGCAGCCTGACTAAAATCATACCAAAACACTTAGTTTTCGAACAAATGACGAATAATTTTTTAATATGAAGAACCCAGGACGACTCTTTGATTCATGCATTATTATCATGAAGATATACGGATCATATTGTCCTTTGAAACGCATACTGAGTAAAATCGTGTCCCAAAATCTGTCACTATCCCCCGGTCTAATTTAAATACACGTTCAATGTTAACAAATTTCAATGATCTTGTAAGCCTGAATAGGGAGCATGATTTTGATATAATTGCATTAACAGAGACATGGCTGTCTAATAATATTTCTTCAGATATTTTACAAATTCCAGAGTACACTCTAATTCGCAGAGATAGAGGTTCTAGAGGTGGTGGTGTCGCCATTTATATTAGGAACTTACATACTTTCAATGAAATACGCCCTAGTCAGGACATTGACAGTACTGAGTATGTTTTATTAAATATCAAAATAGGTACAAAAAATCTATTGTTATGCACTTTTTATCGACCTCCCCAATCTAATTTAGCACAGTTTATAACAGCTCTTGATGAAGTATTTTCTAACTTATTTGTTGCAGCAGATGAGGTTTTATGTTTTGGGGATATGAATGTTGACTTTTTTAATGTTGGTAATTGTCTAGAGCCATGTTTTGCAGCTTATGGATTAACACAACGTCTAGAAGAGCCCACAAGGGTAACGAGCACTACATCGACACTTATCGATCCTGTTCTTTTTTCTAATCCTGATATAGTTACGAGCGTTGGCACAGTAGAGGTCGATCAAATATCTGATCATAGATTGGTTTTCATTGAACTTAATTTTTCATTTAAAAAAATGGAACCAAAATATGTGCGCTATAGAAGTTTTGAAAATTTTAATATTAACAATTTTTATGAAGATCTACAAAGTTTACCCTGGCATAATTTTCTTAATATCCATAATATTGATTCCAAAATAGAGGTTTTTAACTCCCTTATTATAGCAAATTTTGACAAACATGCGCCGTTCGTTAACAAAAGAGTTACAAAGCCACCCGCTCCATGGTTGACGGATAACCTAAAATTGCTTATGAAACAGAAAAACAAAGCATTACAAAAATATAAAAGAACCAAAAATAATGTAGACTGGGTCACATATAAAGATATTAGAAACTTTACGACTATGATGGTTCGAAATGAAAAAAGGGGTTATATAGAATCAGTACAAAAATTAAAAAAATCGAAAATTTTGTGGCAGACATTAAAAAGTTTTAACATTTGCGCTTCTAAATCTGTTTCCATACCTCCTTGTCTTTCAAATCCAGAAGAAATTAATAAATATTTTTCTACTTTCTTTAGTGCAGTAACGAATAACTGTAATCGAAAAATTGACTTTTATAACAATAACTTTTTTGAAATTACTGAGGCTGATGATCTATTTTCATTTCAACTCACAAGTGTCAAGGAGGTGAGTGATATTATGGATACAATTGGAAGCAATGCTTATGGTGTTGATAACATTTCTTTAAAAATGATAAGTTATTGTAGACCCTTTATAGAGCCATATATCGTTCATATAATTAATGTTTGTATAGAAAATCATTATTTCCCGAATTTATGGAAAGTATCTCTTGGCAAACCAATACCAAAAAATAATAACCCCCAAAATTTCTCGGATTTTCGAATCATAAGTATATTGCCGTTTCTGTCAAAAATTTTTGAAAAGGTACTATATAAGCAGATTATCCATTATATTGATGGAAAAAGCATATTACCCAAAGAGCAATGTGGCTTTAGGAGGGGGTTCAACACAGCTGCGGCATTAGCAGCTGTTACTTCGGATGTGATCGAAGCCTATGACTCTGGATTGGCAAGTGTACTTGTTTTGCTCGACTATTCAAAAGCCTTTGATACCATTAACCATTCATTGCTATGCTCAAAATTTAAATATTATGGTTTTAGTCAGCAATCTGTTCATCTTATTAAATCATATTTATCAAATCGCAAACAACAGATATCAGTAAATAATTCATTGTCATCCATGGCTGACATTTTATCCGGAGTACCCCAGGGTTCTGTCTTGGGTCCATTATTTTTTATAATTTATACGGCAGATATACTAAAAAGTTTAAAATTTTGTAAAATACAAGCATACGCTGACGACACCCAGATTTATTGTCATTTTATTGATCAGGCATGTGTTAATATTAATAAAGATTTGGACACTCTTAAAAATTTGTCACACGAGCATAACTTAATTCTTAACCCTCAGAAGTCCAAACTGATGTGCTTTGCTAATAAAATTGATAAAGAGTTTTATAAGTTAAATCTTAATATAACAATTAATGGTACACGTTTAGATATATCAAATGTAGCTAGAAATTTAGGGATTTTATTGGACACAGATTTAAGATTTTCTGATCATGTAGGACTACTTTTGCAGAAGGCATATTCTAACTTAAGACTCATTTATCATAATCGACATTTACTAAATAAGAAACTAAAAAGAATTTTGTGTGAATCAATGGTGTTAAGTCAATTTAATTACTGCGATTTTATTTATGGCCCATGCTTGACTCAGGAAGATAAAAATAGAATTCAAAAAGTTCAAAAGTGTTGTTTCAGATTAATTCATGGTATTAGAAAATTTGAACCGATTTCATACAAAATAAAGTCTGATATGTGTCTTGATATGAATAACAGGCGGTTGCAACATTTAGGAGTATTCCTGCACAAAATTGTTAATGATCCGGCGGCTCCACCATGTCTAAAAATAAAATTCATACGGCACTCTGAAATACATCTTAGACCAACCAGATTTAAAGACAACTTTATTTTACCTCCACACAGAACTGCCTTATTTCTTAGATGCTTTGTGTATCAGGCAATATCATTATATAACTCTTTACCCCAAACTTTAAGGCTATTTAATGTCAATAAATTTAAATATAAACTTATGTTGTTTTTAATTAACAGGCAATAATAGTGTGTATATATTGTTTGATGCTTATTTACCCGCCCAGCCAATTTGAGTATTTTTGTTAATTTTAATGGCTTATGTAAGTATAATGTATAGTATTGTTTTATGTCTACATTTAATTAAATCCCAAGCTGTTACTTAGGTTCTTGTAAATTTCGGTTTATTTTGTGGTTGTATACATATGTATATCTAGCATTATATTGTGCTATCTCGTTTTGTAAATTGTAATTTATTTTGTTTAGCTTGCACATTTTTTTGCATTTAAAGGTTAAGTTTGAATAGCTTTGCTAGACTTCGCCTTTTAGCAAATCATGTGCTGCTTTAAAACATTTTTTTTTTATTTTTCAAGATGAAATTGTATTTTTTTTTAAACTTAGTTTGGTTTCCTTAATAAAGCCGTGATTTATTTATTTATTTAATCCCTTATACACGGCCTGCGACCAATCACAGGAATATCTCTTGCTAAGTAATGTTTTTAGGGAATAATAACAAAGGACGATTTTAAATTCAACCTACGATCAAAACGTACATTTTTCTTGTAATTTTCAAGGAATTTGTGGTGAAAAAATTATATCAAGTGATGATTAGCTTTTTGAAATGTCGTCAGAGATTATGGAAACTGCTAAAATAACCTCAATAAACCTTCTGCTGAAGAAAAAAATACGAAATTATTATGATAATATGGACTGCATATGGGGCAGTTTCAGTGAACCTATCTCAGATTATGATGTAGTTATGATATTTTCAAGAGTATAGTAAAAGACACAGGACAGTTTTTACCCGCGGCATCGCTCGCGTTGATGCACTTAAATAACTGTTAAAGATCATTAAAAACTAAGATATTATGAAATTTTGTACATATATTTTTAAGAGTATAGTAAAGGGCATTTTACACGCGGCTTCGGTCGCGTTGATGAACTTAAATAACTTAATTTTTCTGCCAAGCAATAGTTAATATGTTTATATTTTTGAGGTTAGGTGCCTAGCTGTTTATTTTCTTAATTCTTACTCTTTTTTTTTCAGGGTTTTCAATGCGGGCGAAGCCGCGGGTAAAAGCTAGTCTGTAATAAAGTAGTAGACGACTGAGTGCTAGTTTCTTCAAGAGCGAACAATTTAATTCCTACAATAATTATTATAGTTAGGCGGCGGTTATATTGGATAAGAATTCGTACGAAAATGTGTTCGTAAGAATTCGTACGAATCAGTTGTGACGAATTCTTACGACGTGGGTGGTTACACTGCTCGGTTTAATTTATACAAATACAGTACGAATCTTTATAAAATGATAATGGATTCTATCTCAGTTTAATTTTTTTGGAACATCACCATTATTGAGATATCTTTCATTAAAAAAATAGAAGCAAATGGGTTGATTTGTGCGGAATTTCTCTTACATTCAATCATGAAAACAATTTGTAAAATGTATCTAAGTTATTTTATGTTAAGCATTAAAATTGTTGTTAAAAAAATATATTTTGTACTTATTTTTTGCTAAGCATTAAAACTTGTTATTGAACCTGACACGAGCATCTCTGTTTTGCTTTTAAATATTCAATCATTTCTTAAAAAGTCTGATGATCTGTTTGTACTTCTGGACGATTTGGGTTTTCCAAATATAGTTTTATTGACTGAACACTGGCTAAAGCCAGAGGAACCAATGCTTGTACCGGACTATTTTGTGGTTTCCAGATTTTGTAGAGTAAATCATAGTCATGGTGGCACTGTTGCCCTTGTGAGTGAGTGTGCTTCGGATAGTTTTACTGCTTTTCATGATTTTGACAAACTTATAATTGAGAAGGAATTTGAACTCTCGATAATTTGCTCTAGTAGGGCTAGGTGTTATTAAGTATGCATTTATCGTTCTCCAGGCAGTAACTTAAATCGCTTTTTGTCTAGATTAGAACTCCTTCTTTCTGTATTTCCCACCAAACATAATACAATTCTTGCTGGTGATCTTAATATAAATTTTGAAGATAGGGAGAGTAGAGCCACTCTGGAGTTATGTAATTTATTTCCATCTTTCAACATTAGTATGCATGTCCACAGTTCTACACGTGTTTCTGCTACCACATCAACGACCATTGATTATATTGCCTCTAATGTTCGGGAGGGCGTGTCATGTGATGTGTTTGACCTGGCGTTGTCTGACCATAATGCCGTTCTGGCTAGGATTCCCTACAACCCTAACTTCACTAAAACTAAAAGAAAATTGGGTAGAATTTATAGCACAAAGATTTTTTTTTTTTGGTACTTCCTGCCAATCTTTTAACTGGAATTCGGTCTGTCAGGACCGGGACCCGCTTGCTGCATTTCACTCTGCTTTGTCTGGTTTGGTGGACATATGTTTTCCAGTGGGCCCAATGAATGTGAGGCATGGGTACCGCAAGAGGTGGTTAACTTCTGGAATGCACAATTCTGCATCCAATCTAAGATTCCTGAGTCTTCTTAAAAAGTTTTACCCCAATGATCAGTTGGTATTGTCGCTTTTCGTGGTGGAATCACACCTAAGATATGCACTTCCATTTTGGGGCGCATGTTCGGATTACCTCTTCCAATCGGTTTTTGTTCTGCAAAAGCGAGCTGTCAGAAATCTCAGTAATTCCCACCCCAGAACACATTGTCGTCCTCTTTTTATAGAACATAGGATACTCACTTTGCCTTCGTTGTTTATTTTGGAAACAGCTTGTCTAATTTTTCCTAGCCATCAGCGGGCTTATATTACTAGACAGGTACATCCCTCTTCCCATTCCCCATAGTGGTTCTGTCACGGATTCATTCACTTACAACGGTGTAAAAATATATAACCACATTAGTTTGGAACTTAGAAATATTCAGAGTATTGTGCGTTTTCGAAATCTGCTCAAATCGTATTTACTAAAAAAAGCATTTTATTCAATTGACGAGTTTTTTGAAATAAATGATATGCAAATCCAAGTTTGAGCCCGTATAATAATTATTACTTTATTACCTGTTAATTTGCGTTTGTGATTTATTGTATCAATCGATTATTGTTATCATTTTTATTGTTTTGTTTATATACAGTCATATTGTGTGTTTTCAAATTAGAATTTTATGTAGACTTCCCTGAATGTTTGGGGTTAACATTTCTCATTGTTATGCTTTGTCAATAAGAATGTATACATGTATTGATTCTTGGACAATAAAGCACTTTCATCATCATCATCAATAAATTTATGTAAGTACTTAAATGGAAATACCTACCTCCTAGTTTAATTCCAGCCGCTACTTTCAATATTTTTTTGTTTAACTCTCTATTATGGTATTGTTTGCTTTTCTGATCCCATAGGGATCTTCGTTCGTGAACCAAAGTATAGTGCGCCAAGCGAGCGAACCTTAACGACGACTGAGGGGCAGAGAACTAGCACGTAAAAAAATCTTGCCTTCTCATAGGCGCACGAGGTTATTCTTACCATATTATTATTGATAATATTGATTAGTTTAAGACGT